>CAUYRT010093241.1:25000-33670 GCA_963574885.1 Lepilemur ruficaudatus | reverse complement strand
CTCTAATATTCCTTCTCATTTTTTTGTGACTGACAAAACCCCTATCAAAGAGCACAAAATAATATTTCATTAAAATCAGAAGATGGGCCGGGCGCGGTGGCTCACGCCTGTAATCCTAGCACTCTGGGAGGCCGAGGCGGGAGGATCGCTCAAGGTCAGGAGTTCAAAACCAGCCTGAGCAAGAGCGAGACCCCGTCTCTACTATAAATAGAAAGAAAGAAATTAATTGGCCAACTAAAAATATATAGAAAAAATTAGCCAGGCATGGTGGCACATGGCTGTAGTCCCAACTACTTGGGAGGCTGAAGCAGAAGGATCACTTGAGCCCAGGAGTTTGAGGTTGCTGTGAGCTAGGCTGACGCCATGGCACTCTAGCCTGGGCAACAGAGTGAGACTCTGTCTCAAAAAAAAAAAAAAAAAAAATCAAAAGATGTAACTGCATCTGCTCTAACATACTAATTTCCAGAAATGTTCCTATTAAGTATAAGAGCCTTTCCTGAAATTGATATCCAGGTATAGAGATAGGCTCCCAGGGATCAAAGGGAACTGTCCACTTTTCATGCAATCACTGAAGTCAACCTTCGCAGGTCCCTGGAACATGGCAGAATGTTTGCCAACTGCTCATCAGACCTGTTCTCTCTCAGTTCTCACTCGACTTCTCACCTCCCATTCCCTCTATATCTTTGTCTTTCAGGAATGAGAGAACATATTCACAAGCAAATGTCATGATGGCCATGTTATTAAAAAGTCACTTTCTGGTCACTCTAATTTTTACTTTACTGAAAATCAGAGTGCCACATGACACAAGACATGGGTTTCTGTAAGTCTCAGAAAGATGTCAGTTTCCCTGGTGGTAAACATATATCTTAACTGTTTGTTGCCAACAGAACTGCCTCTTTTAGGTTTCTATTGAAGTGTCTGGAAGGCTGTTGTAGATGAAAAGCAGAAGAAATATTTTAAAATCATCTCCCCCCCATCACTTGGGCAAAGACTGATCTATGTGGAGGAGATGGGGGTGGCATTTCTCCTCCTTTCTCTCCAGATCGCACGGAAGCTTGAGCCTGTAAAGGCAACCAAGGTGAACTTGCTCATTCCACGCACCGGGGTGGATCGTTCACCACGGGGTGTTCTTGATAGTGCTCTGTCCACTCTAATTTTAAACATCTAAGCAATAGGAGTCCCACCCCTTCCCTTGGAAGATTACCCTACAGTCTAATAGACCTCAACATTAAGAAGATTTTCAATTGGTAATTGGTAATCAACCTAAATTTCCCTTTTCTTAATTTCGTCCCATTACTCCAAACCCTATCCCCTTGTTCCACCTAGTTCTTCACCTTCATTAGTGTTTACGCTCTCCAAATGCTATTAGAGAGCTGGGTTAAAAGGAAAAAAAAGCCAAAACACTCTCGGTCATCATTTACCTAGACCACAAATAGTTACTTCTTCTTTGAAAAATGTCAGTTCCCACATATACGGTTTTCCTTTAAAATCTTTTTTAATATTAAAAGATTGAAGTTTTTTTTAATAGGCAAAAAAAAAGTCTATAAATGAAAAGCACAGCAGTCTGTAATGGACTGGAGGGGAATAAATACATCCTTAATGTGGGTGGGTGATAATGGTATAGCTAAATTCACCTTCTTTTGCCCTTTACACAGACACAGAACAAACCATTGAAACAATTGGATGAAACTCTTTCCCCCAAAATTGCCTATTTCTATACTTATTCTTCTATTTTATATACATACATGTATACATATACATATAAAATATTACCAATAATCTGTGTTACTCTCTGTTACATAAAATATTACAATGTGGTATTATAGGTGAAGATCAAGCCTTATTTTTATTCCTCATTCATAACACTATTTTTTTTTCGTGTTTAGACCATTTCACTGGTTTGATTCAGTGGTAAAATCTAAAGACCATGTTTTAGTAGCAAAGCTGCAAAATAATATACGCTTTAAAAATTGATATTTCCATTCATTTTCGTCTGCTATTTCAACACTCCCTCCCTCGTCTCCGTTTAGGAAACGGTTAGATCCCTGTAGCGTCTAGACTCCTGTAGTAGTGGCTCGGTCCTGTCACTATCCTCCTATGCTGCTATACTTTTTGATTCTTTTGACTCTTATCTTGAATTCTAAGTTAGTTTTCTGCTAACATTCAACCTGATATATATTTTACATGAATAAACAAGCCACTAGAGCAGGAGGAACACTGCATAACTTCTGGAAAGTTATTTTAAGGACAATGCCCTGGAACTCTTAATTCTGTAAGATGGCTTCCTCACGCTATAAACTATTGGCATTCCTGATGACCTTTATGTACCTTTCTAGAAAAACGTCTGGTTGAAATTGTAAACATTTACAACCATTACCGAATTCAACAACCCTCAGTTTCCATATATGGGCAGAAGATCAAGACTAAGTGAGTGTTCCCCATCTCCATTCTTCCTTCCTTAGACTACACAATGGAAGGTCTCAAAGGTAGCACTGATTTCTGAGAATTTTTTGTTCACATATTCGTTGGCAGCATATAAATTCTTTTAAGTTGAAAACAACAGAAATAAACTCTGTCAGACTTAAGCAGAAGGGAGGGAACTGACTAAGAAAAACCTACCACATTTCAAGGAACTCAACATGAATTGACCAACCAGGTCTGTGGGAGAAGCAAGGCAGCCGACATCCGGGTCATCTAGAATAAGATCGAAGGTTCACGTGTCTTCTGCCATGCTGACATTAATGCATGCAGTTCCAACAACTCCCAGAAGAGCCTTTTATCTTTCAAATTTTAAATTCCTGGGAGAGAGAAACTGGCTCTATTTGGGCCCCTGCTGAGCCCGGTCCATGAACGTTGGCCAGAGATTTAGACTTGAGATATTGACAGTTCAACTGGGGCCCACTGTCGTGCACCAAAGTTCCCTCTAGAAGAAGGGAAGTTGCTGTGAGAAATCTGTACACCAGAGATATTGAATCCTCTGGAGTTAAAGTTAAAGGGCATGGTAGGTATTAAAAAAGATGAATTTGACTTATTGCAACCAATACTTGTTCAATGTGCCCTCCTTTTTCTGAGATTGGCATATGAAGTTTCTAACATTTCTTTGGGTATTGGTTGTAGACATTTACATGAAAATTTAGGATCCCTCAAGTGTAGCTGGGTTGCAAATTTTCAGTCACAATACAACCTGTATGTAAAATAAAAATAAAATTTATTTACTTTATTTTGGTTGCAGCTTATCAGGACTTCTTCCTAAGCTCTCAGTCAGTAGTGAATGAAGGTAGGGAAGAGACATTAATTAAATGTCCCGTGAAGTTTGGAGCTGTCAGGCTTGATAAGTTAAGCTGTCTTTTGCAGTTGGTGTTCATTCTTCCCTTTGGACAAAGTGCCTCGCCTCTTGTGTATTCACTCCCCTGCTTCTTCCTCTAAGATGATGTCCTGGTGTGTGGTGAAAGGTGAGTGCAATTTATGGAAACTACTGGCCATGCGAGTAAGTAGGACTTCTTGGATTCACCTGGAGCCCTTGTATCATAATATCTTCTGATCCTCTCATTGCTGAATCTACTGCTTATCTGATCTCTAGATGCCTGCTTCCATTCCTGGCAGCAGTCTGAAGCTGGTGAGCTCATGTCCTTTATTTTGGCTTGGGTAGAATGATAAGGCAAGAATGTGCAACTTCTGTGGACATGGCCCTAGCTGAGCTCTCTCCTTTGGTAGAGCCCTTAGTCCCTGCCATGTGCTCAATCTAGCTCCCTGGTCTGTGGGCCCTTTCCAGTTGCTGCTGCAGGAGCATCTTGCAGCACTCACGCCTTCACTAACCAAGAGGGTTAAGGAAGCTCAACTACAGGACCCTCTCTGCCTCATTATGTGACAAGGGCAATGGCCTTTTGACGTGAGGTTTGTAAGAAAGATTGAGTTAATTCTTCCATTTTTGAGGACAAGTGTTTTGTGGAAAATATCTAGTACTATAGCTTTAATACTCAGAGCCTGCTTATTCTTTAAAATTTTCTGGACATTTCAAGAGACAAAAACTGAGGTCTAATATTATTTCCATGAGTGGGAAAGCTACAGTTTGCAACGTTTCTTTGACCGTACAACTTTTGATGTGATAGGTCAAGTAGGAGTCCTCTCCAACAGTAAAATTAGATTTGAAATTGTTCCAGGACTAACTTTACCTGAATCTCTGCCCTAATCTGCTGAACTGCTGGGATTTTCCAAGGTTGCCTAAGTCTGAACAGAAAATCTGAATGTTCAAAGTTCTTGATGTAGTTCCTGGATCAAGAACATCATTGATTATTACCACATACATCTAACTAGCAGGATTTTTTTTCAGAATAAAATTGGTACAATAAAGGATCTTTCTATCAAATATAACTATCTGCATTAAAACAACATAAGCAGTTTTATTCCACGTCCAGTGTCTTGCATTGAGAAGTAACTCCAAAGATGTTTTTGCAGTGAGACCTCACCAAAACTCCGTACCTGGGTTCAGACTAGAATTCCCTTTATTCTTTATAAAGAGAAAGGCCTTTTAACTACCTTGCCTACAGAAATGTAAAATGAACTTTCAATGTAATTATTGCTGTTTTTTTAAAAAAATACTGTTTCTTTATATAAGTCTCTTTATAGTGTATGTTTTCTTTGTAACCAGGAAGTAGTTACAGAGTATAAATAAATTAAGATCCTTTTTAAAATTTTAATACTGTCCTTTTCAGAAAATGTTATGAACTCATGGATCTTTAACATGTGGGGATTCTATTTAGCCCTATTTGCGTGCAAAATTTAAGTTATTTCCTTGGAAAAATGCATATACGTTTTTACTGGGTCCACAGACCTTGGGTCCACAGGGTCCAAGAGTAAGAATCTGTGTCTTTCAAATCTCTTTCCTTCCCTCGTGAGCAGTGACCACTAGGTGGTGGGAGACAGGCCCCCACTAGTGCAAGCACCTCCTGTTCCTCCATCGTTACCTCAGCAAAGCATTCTTCAGCACCCTCACTGTTGTCAAGAGTGAGGAAGGGAAAACAGAAAACAGAATTCTCTGTCTTTGGCCACAATTTACACTTAACTCTAATTCTTTCTCTTGCTTGGAGAGGGACCTAGCTAATGGAACATGTAGGGTCAGAGTACGGTCATCACAACATTAGCGAACAAAATGTATAGAAGGTAACCTCACATGCCAAAAGCCGCCATTACAGTCAATATCTTCACTATTTTAATCAAATTTATTATGTGTAGTACTTGCAGACACATTGAGCTATCCTTTTGATAGAGCACATGAAGTAAAACTCGTAGGATGATACGCATCTAGGCATGGCAGACACCAAAAGGCAGAGATGTATAGATCTATGCTAAGGCATTGACTGCCATCTCCCCAAATCACATGATAGGTCTACAATACTTTGCCTCCCACTGATAGAGTCCAAGAGGAACCTATCAGTTAATAAAAATATTATATTACTTAACGTTAACCTTTGGTGTATATTATAGCTACATGATAGATCAAACTATAGTTTAGAATTTTATCAGCTAGATATATTTATTGACCTTATTCTCAAAATAAACTTTGTGACTCTTTTTAATATCATCATCAGTTCAGTCTCTCTCTTTATATATGCGTATATTATGCATAATCACACAAATGTAAACATACATGCTTATATATTTTTATGGATAAATAAATCTTCTTTGAGTATCTTGTGTTCCAAAACCAATGTTTTCATTCTAATTTAAAATTTATTCTTGCTAAATGATTATATTTTTAAAAAACTTATATAGAAACATGGCAGAATATACTTCTTAAAAGATACACTTAGTTACCAAAAGAAGTCCCTAAAATTCCAACAAGTGGCCCCTATAAGAACACTTACAAATTGGATCAAAACCAAATTTGGGCTTTTCGATGTCATCGACGGCTATGAAATAACAAGTGGTTCTGACAGTAAGGCTACAGAAAAAAGACTTACTATTGGGTGATACTAGAAATTGCACGTCTGTGGATCCAAACCTGCCAGTCACGGCCAACACTGCCATTTTCTTCTTCCCTACATAAAGCTGTGACATCTTTACCAAATGACATTTTGTGCTGTTTTCACACAACCATTTCTTCAACGTCTTCTTTGACTAACTTTCATTTTGTTCTCCACTCTGTTGTACATGATAAGTGGGGAGCCTACCAATAAATCACTAAAGCTTTTGATGAATCTCCTCTCCCAAAGCTCTTGGCTAACAGGTGCAAGAGAGTGAACTCAGAGATTTTGTGGCAAAAGGATGATTTATTGTAATGGCAAAGACCTCACCCATTGAATTTCTGAAATGGCATCAAGAAGTACCCCTGGAGGGCCACTACCCTCCAAACCCTGGGATGGCAGCAACATTATAGATAAATAAAAGTTAATTTTTGACCCCCTACAAAGTTACATGATGTGACTTATTTTGTTTTTGCTTCTGGATGTGTGTGTGTGGGGGGGGTTGAAGTCCCTATGAAGCTAATTAGTATTTTTTATGTGTTAATCTGCATCCTATGTGGAATTACTTATGCAGAACCCAGAGTCAGAGTGAAGGTACTCCCTGCTCTTCTCTTAAGCAATTTATTTTTCATTTAGTCTATATCCATCTTTACCAGTTTGCTATAATTTAATTTAGATTAATGATATGCCAATATGTAAGCCAGGGAAGAACTTCTTTCCCTTATGGCACTGTATGAATTGGTCAAAGGCAATGACAGTTCCAAGGAGAAATTTGGGATTGAAAACTGAGTCCTCACCACTGTCAGTCTCCTGGCACTTCACCATGTTAACTAAAGCTTCTTCTGAGAACATCACAGCAGGTTGTCACCTGATTGCCAGTACATTCTCCAAAAGGTGGGACAAGTGTAAGAAGAGCATTTGATATAGCCCAGTCTCTCATGAGATGACTCCAAAGGAAGGTCATTGTTTAAAACAGAGCCATATTTAGCAGCTTTTCAGGCAAACATCACAATGCATTTTATAAAACATTCCAAGATGGCAAAACAGTTCAGTCCCTTTAGAGGAGAGTCTTTATTTTATATTTCCCCCCGTCTCTAAAATGGGCGATTGCTTTTCTGCCAAAGCAGCTCAAAAGGGCCATGAAAGCTAAAGTCCTCCAAAGCTGTTAAATGCATCTTCAAATTTACAATAAAATCAGCATGACAAATCTTCCAGTGAAACCTCTGGAGCATCATAGCAGCATTTATACAATTTTCCTTTCAGTCAGTATTTTAGTATTCAACACCTTGAGAAACAAGGAAAGCCAATGTGAGCGAGGAAAGCAAAACAAAACAAAAACCAAAATAGACAGAAAAAAACAAAAACAAAAACAATCCACCACCAACAAAGACAGTGAAAAAAACTGCAAACAGCCACGCAAGCTATTAAACATATGCCAAAGTAAACAATCAGTGCAGGTTTGCCACGGCTCTGCCCTGCAGGTAGACGGCAGGCAGCACGGGAGCAAATGGAAGGGGAAGGAGAAAGACAGGCAGGAAGTGGAGAAGCCGGGAGCAGGGCGGCCTGCCTGTGAGCCTCTAGACACACCATCAGCCATGCAAAACAGGACATACCTTTCTGGCTTGCTGGTTCTGTCGGCTGAGACAAAGCAGTCCCATTCGCAGCGGGAGGCCAAATCAAAATGAAATTTTATTTAGTCTGCACTGTCCCCAGATTGGGTTTCAGAATGACTGCTTTAGGAGATAGCATGGATGTGGCTGATGCATGCTTTGCATATGAAACTGCAGTAGGAAAAGAAATCTACATAATCAAAAAAATCTGTGCTCTGTGTGTGTGACAAAAACCCTGGACTCCAGTGATTTTGCTGTCGTGGACGTTTCAGACAGGCCCTTTTGGGGTAAAATACATTTTTAAAAAAATTTCTTAAACAATAGTAATAACAAATACTAATAAATCTGTAAGAGTCTGGTTTATGAAAATATATGCAGTTTTCTGGTTACAACTCTGCTACATTGAAATAATTGTGATTTCTGGTATATATATATATATGGGTGTGTCAAGAATTTGTGTGAGAAAACAAATTGAATTTAAAAACATGTGCAGGTTATTGGGGAGCTTGTTCTAACAATTGCTATAGCCTCTGAACCTCGATAAAATAAATTAAAAGCTTAAGACTTATGCAACACCGAAATAAAGACTAAAAGCCTCTTTGACTTTTCTCTGGGAAGACACTTAACTCATTCATATTTAGAGGCTATTTTTGAAAATAGGAAAAATGTCTTTCAGAATGCTCTTTAGATGTTAGAAATTATATTTTTAAAATAAAGAAAAAGGACTGTAAAATGTATATAGAATGCATATCATGGAATCTTTGAATTTTTATAAGTACACGTGTGTGTATGTGTGTGGTGTGTGTGTGTTATATATATACACACACAGACTATGCTGTTAATATAGGGTTACCTCCTGCATTGGCCAGGAAAGGGGAATGATATGCAAGGCACTGTGAAACAAGGGTGCAGAATGGAGCCTGTTGGTAAATATATATTATTTCTCAAAGAAATACTTATCCCAGCTTGGTTTTGATAGATCAGTTCCTTGAGGTTGAGTGCTGCCAATCATTTTTTAAAAGAGGAAATAAAAAGGGAAAAAAAAGAGATTGAAAGAAAGAAAACCTACCTGTATAAAATGGTAGCAAAAAATGGCA
>CAUYRT010093241.1:0-20000 GCA_963574885.1 Lepilemur ruficaudatus | reverse complement strand
AAAGAAAATAGTGCCAAATGCATCCTTACATCATCTGCTCCTTAAGATGGTGCCACCCACTGTCTATTAAATGGAATGTCAAGGACATTTATTTCTTCATTTGGAACTCGCTAGGATGAACCTAGCCTGTATATGAAAAGCAGACCCATAATTAACATCTATATGTGTACACACACACACACACACACACACACACACGAGCACATACCCAACGCACAAAAGTATTGATGCACTCTGAAATGTAGAAGATGATTAACATAAAATTATCATTTCAAGCTTATGGTGTTAATTCATTCATATCTTTCCGGAAAACAAATTCTTGGTAGAGAATCTTTTCATTCCTAATATTGCCTCGAATAATTTGTTTTGGGAAATTTACCTGTAAGTCTATTAGTTCATTCCAAGCCATAATATAGTATGAAATTCTGTTAAAACCTGAGACTTTTGAATTTATATGTAGATCGCTGTTAAAAACATCTTTAATTTCTTCCCTTACTTTGAGGGAAAGTAGATGCATAAATGGAATTATACAAACATACAAACTTACAAACTTAGAATTTCCAGATTTCCATTCACATTCATTCTTAAACAGTCACCCTGTTTCAAGTTATGTTTCTTTCTATACAATGCTTTGTGTATTTGACTTTTCATATTACTTACTTTTTATTTTTAAAAATCATTTTTTTCTGTGTTTATATAAATTTTGTAAATCAATGCTGAGAATCTAGTATCATGTAAAGTCCAATTTAACAAGATTAGCAATGGAAATCTAAAGCTTACTTTGTATGTAAATAACAACACAGTTATTTGGGGGTAATTTATGTTCTTGTTGTAATGTTTGCAACTTAAAGAGTCCTTGAAACTTTTCACCTTTTTAATGTTTATTTAAACATTCAAAGTTGTTTTCCTTTGGATTTGTGAGAAATAACAAGCATACCCACATGCATGTGGAGTACAACTTAAAAAAAAAATGACCGATGTCCACAGAAAACTATAAAGAAAAATTAATATGTGGCTGGTTCTATTTATTTGATGTAAGTGCTTTACTAAAATCTCACTTCTCTAGGTTAGATTTGACCTGCAGCAATAGTTAGAATATTCTCTGTCCGGCCTCAAAGCCTGTTTACACCTGCTGGGCCAGGACATCCTACCATGATCACAGCACCCTTCCCTGCCAGGGAGAAGAGAAAAGGGCTGCAGAGCAACAGTATTTGCCTGAGGTCAGACTTGTTTTGTGTTGGGGGTCTTCCTCTTTCATACTATATTCCTCTTTGCTCACCTTGGCTGAGTCTGTGGTTTTATGGAACTTTGTTATTTCGGACCACCCACTTCTTGATTTTTACCTGTTTTGGCCTTCTAGAAATCACTGGGATTTTAATCTCTGGGGCCACTTCTTGGAGTCCCATTCAGGTATCCTGTTAGAATGTTGCCCATATTTTGGCCTGGCAATGTAAAATGTACTCCAGCATACACAGTATGATCACACAGCACAATATTTGAAACATTGTAATATAAGATATGAAGGTAAACTCATTATGATCAGTTTGTTCAGATCGCTGTTGTTTAGATAATATTTTGCTAAAAATCATGGGTGAGCTAAGCATTTTTTTTTTTAAATTGTGATTGAACATAAAACACACGAAAGGAGGCTATTCATACTTAATTATACTTTGATCATGTATTGATAATGCAGAACATGAAATGTACATGCAAGTAAAAATATATTTATGATCTCCCAATATGTACAAAGCATACCACAATGTAATAGTAATATTGTAAAAAAGGTGAGTTTTTAATTCTCATTCTATTCATCATTTTTGCCCTTATTTGTCCATCTGTGTGCCTATATTATAGAATTTTGCACAGTAAAACTTGGAATTTTGTGCTTACTTGCAAGCAATTTAAGACTTCTATTTAAAATTCAGGAAAGTAGTCTTGTTTGGGTTGCCTTTTCATGTGTAAGTTGCATAGTCTGGAACTTGGCCCTTCTCTGGAATAAATTAAGTTCCAAAGTCCAAGTGAGCTCGTGCTTAGTCATGACCATCCCGGAGTGAGTTGCTTAGTCACTCTTTGCCTCAGTTTCTTCAATTACAAATGGTATATCTGATCCATCTTTCTTAGCAAAACTATTTTTAAAACTTACACTTACGAAAGAGGAATGTGCTTGGAAAAAAGACAGTATGTATTGCTAAAGCTAGCTATTTTAGAACGCAAGAACCTGGGGGAAAAAGTAGAAGGAAGGAAAGAACTGGATTTTATCTGTTCTTTGAGTGGGCTGGTGTAAACTTCTTAGGCTCTGTCCGTGCTCTCCATGAATTAAAACATAAACAAATAAAAAACAAGATGTGAACTGGAAATGATTTAGGGAAAAAAGTACTGGCTGAGAATCAAAAGCCTGTGGTTCTGCTTTGACGTGTAAGGTTGGTGTCGCCCTTGGGGAAGTCTCTCCACTTCAGGGCACCTTATCCTCCACCTGTAAATTCTGATCCAGGAAGGTTTGAATTATAAGCGAAACCTAAGCTAAGGTGCGAAACTACAGAACTTTTTAAAAAGCATGTAATTGGTTAAAGCGTTATTATTCTATTGCACAAAAGGACAAATGTGAGCATGGCCGCAGGAACAATATTTGTGCTAAGAGCATTTTGAAATATCCATCTCAAGGTTCATGAAGGACGGCGCTAATTTCATACTGCAGCCCTTTCCAGATACCTCACCTGGAACATTTTGGATCATGGCTGTGACCCACATCTGCCTTTAGGTAGAAGGGCACCCAGTGGGCTATCAAACCCCTCCAAAACAAAGAATTAATCACACATCTCTCCTGGTGGACAGCCTATAGTACCAACGGTATTTGCCAAGGACACCACTAATGTAGTAATAGGGATAAATAGAAGACACAGGGAAAATTTTAAATTATAAAGAACGAAAAGGGTTATGAAATTGGCCCAAAATTTTATCTCAATGTCAAGTTTTCTCAAAGTCCTCCCTAGGAACTCAATAACATCACCATGCATTAAAAAGAGACCATTTGTCTAATTTCCAAGAACAAAAAATCTTATGCAGATGAAATATTTATAATAATTAAAAAATTTAAAGGCATACATTTTATTATCTAATTTATGTTTTACATTCATTTATTAATTAACTCTTCTAGAGAACCATCTTATAGACTGTAAACAAGAAGTGGGATTTTCACATACATTTGTTCATTGAAATATATAGCACAGCCATTTAACATACAGCTATTGAGTTAAATTCAAAATGAGTACAATGACTAATATTCCATTAAACGTCAGTAGCAAGCTAAGAAGCAAAATTTGGAATTTATCCTTATAATATATTCATACATCCAATTTAAAGAGTATAATCCAAAATTAGCAAAAATGATAGATCTAATTTAAGCCAGTTTTTATTTGTGTGTTTGGCTAATCAAATATGGAGCTATGTGACTATTTCAGGGGAGCTAGTTACGTGAAGTCCATAAGTCAGGCCATCCAGTTTTCACTCATTCATTCAGCAAACATATACTGAACACCTATAATTGATAGGCTCTTGTATATTTCTGGGCCTAGAAGTGGTACTTCCAATTGTCTCTACTTTTATGTTGTTCATGATTTGTGAGATAGACTGTAACTTCAGTAAGTCATTACAAGATAAAGTAATAAGCATGAAAATAGAGGTACATCTATTAAGCTATGAGAACAGAAAGGAGGGAGCCCTTGGTAGATCCCAGAGGAAGGCCCTGAGTTTTGGAGTCAAGGAAAGCAGGCTTGGGGTGGGCATAGGAAAAAAGGGTTCTCCAGGGAGATGTCAGGGAGGAAAGCCATCCCCAGAGTCCCAGATGTCTGTTTGCAAATCATCTCCCTGCTTAAGAAACTGACATCCAAAAAGTCAGGCCCAGTGAAAGGTCTGGGCATCAAAAAATAAGAAATTCACACAAGAGGGTGAAGGCAACACGGAGCTAAAATCTGGGTGCAAAGACTAGATCACGGCTATGGAGGCACTAATGGGAAGACCACAGCTTGATAACACACTAGAGAACGTCGTGTTCTGTCATGCACTCTCAAGAGCACCATGTGCTATTCCTTGTGGAAGCCCTCCTCGAATATATTTGGTGGAGCTTATTTGCCTATGGCAACCCTTTTTCTAGTGTGGTGGCTGGAATCTGGCCCAGAAGACTGCACTACTGGCTGAAATGAGTCTTGCTTCAATACAGATGTAATCCCACAAACTGCTATGCTTGTTGCTCTCTCCTCTCCTGCCCAACTGCAAGTGGCATCATTGTCCAGAGACTCTGGGCTAGGCCACACCCACAAGGTGGGGACCTGACCCTCCCAGGCAGGCCCAAGTTCTTCAAGCCTCTCTGACATTCAAATATGGATACTCACCCAATGACATTCCTACAGATGGATCTATATCCTTCTGGGTCTCCCCAATCTGCTTCCTTTTCATTCCCTAAAAGTTCATAAAGGAATCAGGGAAAAAAGATTCCCCAAAGATCAAGAGATTTGGGGAGTGGGCAAGAAAAGCATAAAGGCAAATTGGGGAGCCAGGGAGAGGAGACTGTTCGTGGGCAGTGAAAAGACAGTGGCGATCATTAGCTCCTATCCAGTGACAATGTGGACAAACCCTAGTCTCTAAGGCTATATTCTGGGTAAAAATGTGAAAAACAAATAAAAATCTGGTAAGGCCAAGTGGAGTGCTCTGTCTAGCTGCTCTGTGTTGAGGTTGGTCAAGGTGCTCTGTGACCCATGGTTGTGCAAGCACTGCTGGCAGGCTCTACCTGCACAAGAGAGATGCCTGCTCTCTTCCTACACCACCCACTATCTTAAGAGTGTCAAAAGATTGGGAAACAGGAGGGAAAAGACATTTTTGACAGCATGATGACTTTTAAGGTAAAATACAGCACAAAAGAGAAAAGACAAAGCAGAGAATAAGGTGCGATTTCTCCAAGAGCCTCTGTCTTCATTTCCTTTAGGTAACTTGGACACTTGTTTTCCCGTATAAGTTAAAAAGAAGGTGCCTTCTCCTTGTCCGTGTGTATCAAATGAGGAGTGAGTCTTTTGTCTTACCGATAATTATCCTAAGCTGTTAATGCCACCAAATCTTGTAATCATAAAGACATGCCTCATAAGAAGAATATAAACAATGGTTTTAGCAAAGTTATTTTGTCGATGACTTGAAATCCTAAGACATTTAAAAATATTGACTATTTTTAAAACAACACTTGTCGTGAGTTTTAAAAACAGCTATTAAAACAAATCAAATGTAGAAAAGGAGACTAAGGGAACATAGCAGTACGTTACATAATTACAAAATGTTTTGGAATAAAATATTTTTCTTTCTGTTCAAATTCATTTCTTCTTTCTAAAAATGGCCGTGATTGTGATGTGTGTGTGCACACACACGTGTATGTGTGTGTGTGTGTGTTGGAGAGAAAAAGGTATTAAAAAAAAGAGGAAAAGGTTTCCTTCTTCATTATTTGACTGTATTTGTCTGTGTTACACTAATGAAGATAATTCAATGTAGTGTGCTACCTGGAAGAAGTCAAGGGCATAAAGGATGTTGCATTAAATAGAAAAGGTGTGCATATAAACTGAAGAGGTGAACTCTGAATGTTGAAAGAGTGGACAGGACCTACTTGTTTTTTTAGTTACTTTTTTTGTTTCTGTTTCTTGGCAGTTCCATTCAGTTAACTTTGGTATGAACTTGAAGAAGAATAATAAACTTAATTTCAACCTTGTTAGTCTAGTACAGTACAGTGTGCTCATAAGTCCATAGATCAACCAGTGAATTGCCCAGTGAGAAAGACCTTCTGGGGACACACTGAAATGCTCTGATGTTGCCTTGTGCTGATTATATCTTTCTGGATGACAGGAGTGATGGCAATTGAGATAGGCTGCTTCTAGGAGGAAAAGGTTCCAGAGATCCCCCAGCCTACATTTCTGCTTATTATAATAGATCTTGCAACTTATGGATGAAGGTTGATGCTTTGGGATGGATCAAGATAGTTTTCAGAATTTGCAGTAAAGGCAGAAATATAATGTTTCTTAAGTCATCGTTGTTAATTTGCAGAGCTACGTAATGGACACATGCTTGAAGGCAGGTTTTTGATAAATCCTGTTCCACTGCTTTCTTTCTTATTTCCATTTAGTTTTTCATAGCTTTAGAATTAGCCAAAATCATGTTTGTCTTTGCTTCCTTTCCTGTCCAGGCTACCTTGCATTGTGGGCTGCCTCTGACCCTTGTATAGGTGGATTTGGAAATACCCTACATCATTCATGTTACACCAAAATCTATTTCACACTCTTGCATAATGCCTTTCAATACCTTCACTCACTCCCCTTGCCCAACTTCCAACACTGGCTAGGTTTGAATGTGCTCTACAAAAACTTCCAGCTGAAGGGGCAAGTAGGAGTCAAAATCTTGCCCTACCTCCCTCTCCAAGCTGTAGGCTCTGGCCCAGGAGGCAGGTGTGTGGGCCATTTCCTAAATCACACAAAGGCTCCGTGTAGGTTCATGGTGGTTCCCATCCAGACTAATATGGTGCTTAACACCCAAGCTTTTCAAACTGTAGGCTAGGACCAATGGCAGTATGAAAACTCTCCATCTATAGAAAACATCTATAGAAAACATCAGAATGCTTCATAGATGGTAAAGGTATATTGCTTTGAGTAACTTTCATATCAGCTAGGATAACACAGATGTGTCTTGGCATACTACATAAAATGCATTTCTTTCTGCAGGTCATGGCCAAACATGTTAGAAAGCCATCCTGTCTATGGTCATAGTCATTAATAGACTAATAATAACAAATAGAATAAATAATAATAATAATATATCAACATAGTATACTCCAGATCATTTAAAAGTATCCACACATTATTGTACTTGACAGTAAGAATCTTGATAAGTTGATTGGGATTGCATCCTTTCCTTGAGAGTTACATAAGGAAACAGGGTCACAGATGAGTACAATGGTTTCCTAGTAAATATCTTACCAGATTTAGGACCCAGGTAGATAAGAAAGGCAGATGGAATTACACAGTGTAAAATTCAATGTTCTATTTGTGAGCAGATTATTTTGAAAATTTGACTGGAGCTGTCAACTTAATCTTCCTGTATAAGACATAGATCAGATGGTTTTCTAAGAGAAAGTGGGCCCATGAGGCTGCAAGCTCAAGGTGACGATGTTCAGAGGGATGTCAGGGTCACTGAAGGTGGGTGGTGGATCCATCTGCTCATGCCCCTGGGATGGAGGCCCGATAATGTCCATGAGCTGCGGGGAGAGGAATGCCCGAGGAGACAGTTTGGAAGAAGAAATTTCCACCTAAAGGAAAAGGGATTAGCCAGAAGGCAAAAAATAAAATAAGAAAGTAAAATAAAGTAGAACAGAACATCTTTTGTTGTGTTGTTCTCATCTTACCCTAGTTTCAGGGAAACCATATCAGAAAGTATAACAAATGCTGCATGTGGTTCTTTCGAAGTTTTCTGCGGAATATGGATTAAAACCTTGGGTTTCAAGTTCTTCTCGGTCAACAGTCTACCTTGATGTCCACTGTGGCAATTTTCTAAATGGTGCCATGGAGAGCTGAAGAGTTAAGGAGAGACTAACATGCAGGGAGCTGAGGATCGTGCCTGAACTACACCCTGGGGAGACTTCATGCATTGAGCTGGAAGAAGAGAAATTTTAGATTAAACTAGTTCTTGCCTATTTTTTAATTGAATAGTGACTAGATCGTGTAAGACTAAAAATGATCCTTACAGATAAGATAACACACTCTTCTTGTTTTACATAGGAGGAAACTGAGGCTCAAGTAGGCACAGGCTCAAGGTGACAATTATATTTTAATCCAGCTAAAAATAATTTTGTAAACTTTTATAAAAGGGTCCCAGACAATCACTTGCCAAGATCTCAATTGTTATTTTCTAACAATATGTTAAAAACCTTTTTTTTTTTTGGTAATGATTAAAACATAGTTCTCTGTTATGTTACCATAGGATTAATCTCTTTTTCAGATTGGGGAAAATTTTGATGACTTTTTAAAAATATTAATGTTTGCTATTGAAAACATTTATTTTTTCTTCTTCTCCATGTTCTTTAAGAATAATGAATTCAGTAACAATTAAGAGAAGAAGAAATAATTAAGTGAAGAAAATAGCAAAAAACAATGGCCATCAAATGCACGTTTGAAAAGGTGCCGAGGTTTCCTCCTCTCGGTTCTTTGCTGTGCAGTGAGAAGAGTCTATGTCCCCACCCCATGAGCTCTTGAGCAGGGATGAGTGTACTTCCTATAATTGTCTTGCTCAAACTAAGGTCACTTTTTATTTAACATTCCAGCATCAAATGAATACTGGCCTCCAGAGACCCAAAAGCAATTTTAAAAAATTAATAAATGATTAGTGAAACATATACCGCTTTTATTATATATATATATGTACAAGTTTTCTATTATGTTTCATTCAACGGTACCCCACCCCCTTCCTCGTCGTTGGAAATAAAAGCCCGCGGCCCACCCACCCGTCATGGCAGTGAGCTGGCGGGGGTTGCGGAGCGCACGCCTGGAGCCTTCACCAAGGATGATAAGCCTGCATGAATTTTACGAGTCTCAGTATCAAGGTTGCCCTCGCCCAAGGGATTTAAGAATAAGGGGGGGAAAAAGAGAAGGCAGATGTATGAATAACTGGCATTGTAAATCTTCACCGTGGCAACCTACAGCTAGAAAAAGTCTGTGATGGGTTCATGACTTGAGAAGAAAGCGACACAGCAGAATGTGAATGGATTTTCTTCAGCTACTTAATACACTGCTTAGAGCAGCTTAGGGGGGTGCATGTGCATGTGTGCGTGGGGGCGTGTGTGTGTGTGAGCGAGGGAGTGCGTGTGTAAGAGGAGGAGCTCTCTGGAAATTCGTTAGAAGGAATCACTAGTGTTATACAGCTTGCCAGCTTTGGGGGCAAAAAGAATACCGTTTAGCCTCGGAATATAAATGACTGGATTTTGCTTGGGGGAAAAAAGGCTGTGGGGGAGGGGCGTAGGATTATGCAAGCGAGTAACAATGAGCAAATTGGACCCTCCGCTACACAGCACAAGGTCGCGGTGAAAGTCATGGTGTTGGTTGGTGGAGGTGGTTGATAGAAGAAAATGGCTCATGATAAATCGCTTCCCATTTTGCAAAATCTGGCAGTTAATGAAAATAAGATGCATCTGAGTAGTCTACATGAACACCTGATTTTTCCTTTTCTCTCCCTCTCCTCTCCGCACGCATACACACATACACGCAGGCACACGCAGGGCCTGCTGATGTATGGAAGCAAAGCCTTCGCTCTAATTGTGCAATTATAAAACGGAAATGATGCAGGTTTGGCAACACAGGGAAAGAAGGCAGCTCAATAACATTGTTTAATAACAAGCAAATAAAGCTCAGAGGGGAAAGAGGTGACTATTTCTGCTTTAGACTCATTAAGGAGCCTGAAACATATTGTAAAAGAGTGATATTTAATTATGGGCTGGGCTGATAACAGAGAGCAGGGCCTCACTGGGAGAAAGAGACCCTGTGCTCCTAGGAGCTCACAGCTCCAAACATCAATTACCATGATTATCTACCCAGCGCTTACAAAATGCACCGTCTCCATGTTCCATCAGCGACCCGTAAACAGGCATTGCATAGGCAAATTTATGGGCACAGGCAGCCAGGGCCAGGTGGGAAAGTGAGCCGCCCATTGGTGCTTTCCCGCAAAGGAGAAAAGAAGCAAAGGAAAGAAAAATCCGTCTTTTGCACTGCTGAAAGAACAATTTATTACAGAGCATTCGCAGAAGACAGAGTTTGTTGCCCCGCTGCTATATTTTTTTTTTTTTTTTGGCCTCTGTTGCTTGTCTGAATGAGGAATGGGAGTATATTAACCAACTCCTGGAAACAGGGGACCCCTCAGCATGGTCCCATCAAACTTTTTGGTGATCCAGAGGCTGAAAGTCCAAACATACCAGGAAATAGGAGTGAGATGCTTGTCTCTCCCTTTAACCTTAGCCTCAGAGGGTGCATTGGACAACGTGTTTGCTGGCTTAAAATCAGAATTTGGTAGAAATCGAACTGCAATAAGGAGGATAGTGTTCTAGTTTGTACACACCAGGAAGTCTTTTTCTTAGGTTGTGCTTTTCTGTTGTGTATTTTTTTTTTTTTTTTAATGTTCTCAGGGTGGATTGTGGAGTTCTGGGATTAAGGAATACTTGGAGACTGTTGTACTGTCAAATCCATTCTCACAAAAATAGTGAAGTACATAGGCTATTTCCCTATTACCGGTTCAACTAAAAATTCAGTCTCTCCATGTACAAATCATTCCAACGACTGGCTGAAATATTGCCAAAATTGCTCAGGTATTTTTGATGCTCTGTGTTTGTATTTATGTTTCAAAAATAGGAAGTCTTCCTCCTCCATCATTTACGGCAAACTTATTAATATTATGAGGCAGCTGTCAGCTCTATAGGCAAGTGCTCAGGTACATACCATTTGAACTTGGTCTTGCTCTTTTGTAACCACTTGCTTGAACGAGATTGTCCATAAATGATTTGTGCTGAACAGTGGACATAAATGGGCAGAGCCACCACAGGTGCACAGCGGGAAATGGCAGCCTGGACCCCTCCACTCCCCTCCGTCTGCCTCCCTCTGGAGCTAACGTTTCTTGTGGCTCACAAATTGGTAAGCACTGAGGAATACTACTGACTGTGAATGTTCCTGTCAGCCCCATCCTGAAGAACAAAGGAAAATTTGGGCTACTTTTTAATTCTACCCTCTCAGCTCATCAACACTTGGTTTGCATTAAAATGTAAGAACATTACACTCCACACTCCGCTAATAATCGGAAAGTACTGCTTTGAAGTTTCCCTATTTCTCAGCTACTACCCATGACAGATGTTTGCCAGAGAGAAACTCAGGGGGCATTTTCTTGCAAGCATTTTGGCTGAGAACGGTAACCATTGTGCCACTTAATATTTCAGCAATCTCTGGAGAAATCAGGGAATAGCAGTTACTTATTTATCTCACGTCTTGCTCCTTGTGAGCTCCCTACCACCACCGGCACGACCTCTGAAGACACACATTAATTTCACCTCAGTATTTCTATAGCATCAATTAATAAAAGCTGACTACGTTTTCAACAGACGCACATGTCCTGATAAATGAGGGTCTTGACTTAATTGCTCTGTAAATTAAGAACTCACCGTAGTGACAATAGGGAAGAGTTTTAATATTTAAAAACTCATTAAATTTGTGTACTTTGTGAATAATTAAAGTCACAGGACCACTTTAAGGAGCTAATTTAAGTTTCATTCTTAAATGTATATCACAGATGAGGACAATTCATCTGCCAAAAAAAAAAAAGTTGGGCAATTTTCTGACTTACTAAATTTGGTTACTTTTCGTCCTGATTGATACATCCTGGCTGTGGTTTATTCCTCATCTTTTTTTTTTGTTTTCTCCTAGTAACGATGACTGAATGAAAATGTTGAGATCTGAGGGTTTAAAGGTCAGTTATCTGTTTATCCAAAAGAGAAAATGCAAAAGCAAAAGGCATATTGTTGGCTTTACCTCTTTTCTTATATATGAACTGAACTTTTTCATTTGCATTTGATTGCTTTCATTTGAAGTACGCTCTAATTTTTAGGTCTAAATATTTTTCCAGGGAAAAAGTTCTGTTGTTTTTGTTTATGACTTACAGCTGTGTAGAGATCTAAACGCTTAAGTATGTGTGATGATGACAAGATTTGAAAAGGTTTGTGCAAACCACAAGTCCTGATGATTACAAAAGGGATGCTCTCTCGAAAGAGTTCACATCAAAACCCCTGAATAACCACTAAGTACACAGAGTGGAGATTTTTTTTTTCTTCTTTAAATCAGAAGTTCCACTTTAAAAGTGATGATTGCTCTAAGAATGATGTATGATTTCTCAGCCTAGTGTTCACAGTTGGGAAGGAGTCTAGTTCTGGGTCAACGAGGCTTCTGTGTCATCTTTGCACTTTTCACATTTCTTACTCCTCACGACCACATGTCAATGTTAGTATTGTCATTGATATTTAGTCGATGATTATGCTGACACTCGTGGTCTTCTCAGTTTTCAGAGATCACTGGACATTTTGAAGTGTGAACTCTCTGTAGAAGGCAAACATAAGGAACCCCGTCTGGTATTTGTTCCTGGAAATATACGTACCATTTTTGAGAGAATCATTTTCTTGTGAACTTGATACTTCTGAAAATAAAAATGAAAAAAAGCTGGGGCCAGGGTAGGGAGGACTTTGATTAAAATAGAACATTGATCTGTCTTGAAGAAAAACTTACCATGAAAAAGAGGTTTCTACAGAAAAAGGAGACAATATTCATAAAGCACTGTTTTCTCACAGGTTGGAGAAAATGAAGTGGATTTTTCTAGGATAAAGGATGGGAAATGGGGTGCACATATTGTTCTTTAAAGGAGTACGATTCTAGTTGTTGTCTGTAAAAGAAATAGATGAATGTGGTAGAAATCCAAAGTCTGTGTTCTTGTGCCCTTCTAATAGAAGAAATTGTAAAAACGCAGAGAAAAATAGGTAAGAGATGCACATACAGGATAAAAGTGTAAAAGGTAAAATATTTTTTATGTGATCAATTCATTATCTCAACTCTGCTTAATGTCCCTCTGTCTTTGACTCGGAGCTATCATTCCAGAGTTCTCAACTATAAGAAAACTATTATATTAAAATGCTCTCACAATGAATCCCATGGGATTGGGGAAAGCTATGTTGCAAATGGGATTTTGCACTGTGTGAATTGCCAATCCCAAAAGATTGTGAAATCCTGTGGCTAGGCACAGGTTCTACAATATGTGCATTTGTGAAAAGGGAATGTCATCACTACATATTATTTTTACCTTTGGCAAGAATTTTATAAAATTTCAGAGCATATCACACTCAAAAATACTTCTATAAGGGTGGCAAAATTGAAATAAAATCTCTCTGTATGCTGAACTATCATGCATTTATTAATTTGTTCTGATATTGTTTTTACTTTATTTGACCTGGAAAATAAATGGAATCTGTACGTTGCTGTTCCTATACAGATATTAACCTGTTGAAAGCATAGTATAACAGACACCTCCATGGGCTTCAGAGAGGAAAAGATTTAAAAAAAGGGAGTAAAGCTTAGAGGAACGGATGCCAGAAAAAATGCAGGGTAGAAAATAAATGGGAGATTGAAGTTGCCTTTCTCTTCTTAGCTTCTGGTTTGAATATGCACAGATGAGAAAAGAAAAGAAATTGATATGGAGAGAAACACATGGTGGAGAATAACCCAAGACCACAATCCACACAGCCGTTTGCTCCAATAGAAATGTCACTTCACATACTGAAGGACAGAGAAAGCACAGAATTGCTCATATTAAATGGTTAGTTTGTTATGAAGCATTCACTAAAAAGAAAATCGATTAAATGTGACCACATCATAGTTTGTCTTTTTCAGAAGCCTACTTTCCAGAAAGCCATTGAAGTCCCTGCTTTAGGATTGAAGCAATGGGCGTGTGGAAATGCATGTCCATCCACCAGGGGGCAGAAAGGAACCCTTCGATTGGCCAGAGATCTTTGGACTTCAGTTTTGATTTTGAATAGTTACAGTAGCCTTCTCACTCCCAGACTTCACTCTCAACACTAGGGACATATCCATTCGGACTTTACAAAGAAACCTCATCGGTTCTGTGCTAAGCTCTGAGCTTCACTTTAGTGGTAAACCTTCCTGTGCTGCACTAGAGAGAGATTTGATGGAGATGATGGGTCTCACGTTTGGTGGTCTTCCTATTTCCATAGATTTGTCTTTTGAGGCCAGGGATGCATTTTCTTTCAGTGTCTACAAAATTCATTGGAATGTAAACCCTGTCACTATTTTATGAGAACACAGGAACAGGTCTATTAATAATTTTAATGCCTATCATTTTATGTAGCATTTTTCACTGAAATTATCCTTTCTTTATCCATCTGTCCTCCTCAGAGGGCTTTGTTGTTGTATTTGTTGTTAGTGATATTTTTCTTGTGTTTTTGGTGAGGATGTAGACAGCTTCCTGGACTAGTGGGTATGAAGTCACCTTATGCTGTTCTCACTCAGTCTAGCGTAGCAGTGCTTGTGGTCATGGACTTGATCAACGGTAGAATCACAGAAAGAGTAGTCCTTTCAGGAGAAAAACTAAATGTTGGAAATAATTAAAATAACTACCACTGATATATACTCAGGGGAGCCATAAAATGTAGTTTTCTCTGCTGTTGCCAAATGTCTAGTCGGACTGAAATATAATCCTTTAGCATCTGAACAAGCAAAAAAAAAAAAAAAATCTGACTCAGAAATGGACATTCGAGTTGGGTTGTTCACCACATTTCTGAACAGTTTCCATCTGTTGACCAGCCCTAAATCCTACTTAACATATAAAACCTGATGAGAGATCACAGTCTGAATTAACAGTTGTGAAATGGATTGAGTTTAATTAGCACATCTTTACCGCCCCATGTCGAGGATGTGGCATTTAAAGAAAGAAAACTAGAGCAATATTCAGTAGCACAAACACGTAGTACCTAGAGATTTTAAAGGAAATCGTAATAAGAAACATGAAGCCTATTGAACGCCATTAAAAAGCCAAACCATATGGAGGTAGCCAAAAAGTACAGCCCTTGGAATTTAGTCTAAAAATCTACCAATACGGCCATACCGTAGGGCCATACTTCTATTGCTGAATCATACCTGATATCACTGTGTTCTTGCCAGAATATATAAATAATAAAACAACCCCAGGTGATTTCAGAACCATCCTTTTTCCCGTCAAAAGCATGATATAAAACATGGTCTTAGAGTGTTGGTTGGTATTTTCTGGTGGAGATGAGCTTCTCTTGTCCCAAGCTTTGACTCTCTGGCAATGGACCCTACTGTGCATACATTCATATTACCTTTGCAGTCCACTGTTTGTGCCTTGGAGGCTGTAGTGACAAGGCTGTTCCTTAATGACTTCCTGGGATATTCACGGCATTGATTAGAGAGACACTACATGTAGTTTAACACTAACCACGGTGTTAAAGTGGTAAAATCACTGGTAAACACCACAGTTAAATCTATAATAATACTAAAAAGCATAATAAATCCCCTAATAACCTAAACATAAACGAGATGGCCAGCAGCTCAATCTTTCCTAAAATTATACACCCCTAGTTATTCAATGAAAATTTGCTTCATTTAGGGCTTTCCTATCATCATTCATCTCATCTGTATTCATTCAATACTCTGGTTTTATGGGCATATTTCTAATTTTTTTTCTTACTCTTAAAGCTCCTTAAGATTTTTATAATCAGCAATTTTGCTTTTCTTTCCAAATAATAAAGAGGGCGTTCCAAGAGCTCCTGCTTTGTAGATGAAAACAATGCCACTGGTTGGGAAGTAGTAGATCATTTGCTTTGAGTTATTTTCATGATGGATTTATACTGACCTTTTTGTTTTTCTTACCTGATCTTATGTATCCTTCCCTCAACTATTTTTTTCCAACAGTAAGTGTATTATGTTGTCACCAGGCTTTGGAACAGACTGAAACTAACGGGGAGAGTTTGATATGAGTGTTGATGACCTGGACTCCAACAGCCTAATTCTCTGTTCAAGGATCAAGCCAAGTACAGGTGCCATACACATCTCATACTTTCCCAAAGTGTTACAATTTTATATGGATCTCTATTAGATACTGCAGAATTATAAACCATTATATTTTTAAAGCTACCTTTAGTGTCAAAAATTCATCCTTGGAATTTTTAAAGGTAATTTTTCTCTCTGGAAGAACAAAAGGGGTATATCAAACCAATTATACGTACAGCTGTCTAATTGCTTGCACATTTGAGGCCAGTAGGAACCAACTGTCACTGCAAGAGACAGGCATAAATCCAGCCCTCGGTGTCCTGTGACTATGAGGAACTCATAGCTGTATTGAAGACTGATCTGTTCGGCTCTACAATTCCACAGGCATTTATGTCTAGTCTAGGGATACTGTTGGATTCTTGGTGTCGACATTTTAAGTAGTTTAATATTACCTGAATGAGATAAAATTGAAAAGCCTTAGAAAATGAAATGTCCTTTGATCTAAAACACAAATCCAACTTGAACTCCAGTGATGTAGTTCAAGGACATAATAGAACCAAAGGTGATGCTCTGATGAAAGTCAGACATTTCCAAATCCATATTCAAATATGGATTTTTATGATGCATCTTGGACTCCCTGACAGGAAAGAAAGTCCAGGCACCACTCTGCCCTCTGAATAAGCTAAGAATCAATAGCTCAAAATTCTATTTTAAGGGGAAACACAGATCATCAAGATCTCCGAGCATATGAACAACTTAGCTGCAATTCAGATAACAGTACTCGAGTTATCACCGAGTGTTGTTATGGTAAGTTCTGTGCAGATGATCAGCAGGCAGGGGTGTTTATCTAGACCTAGAAATCAGATTCCAGTGGAATCTTGGGGTTTATTTCTTTGGGCTGTCACATAACTACCTTATGCTTTCTCTGAACTTGTGGTGTGCCCAGCAGCCCTGCTCAACTGCACCCTCTCCCCATCACACATCCTTAAACCTCAGGACTATGCTTGAAATAATGTCTAAACAGAGAGGCTCAGAAGCGATTCTTAAAGTTCTAAACCACCCATCATTCATCTCATCTCTGCTTCCTCGCTGTTCATCTTTTGGTTTCTGCTGTATCTTCATGGACATAAAATTTCTGAAGGATACAGTTTGCAAAGCATCATCTGTAATTAACTTAAATTCAATGATTTGAGCACTCCCCTTTAATTTCTTTTGGTGGTGTGATCAGGGAATTCATTAGTAATCAATATATTTCATGTGTGTGTGCATATTTGCTATCACACACAGTATTCTAAACAACGTATCATGTAACTCGGGCAGAGTTTCCAAATCTTGATTATTTAAACAAAAGCAGATTTTACCTCTGCAAATCTTTATAAAGATTTCCCCAAAAAAAGAAAAAAAAAAAAGACAAATGGTTATTTGGTTTCAATCTGGCCTTAATAATTTTCCTCTGTTTATTTTCCATTAAAAAGGAGGTGGTTATATGATCCAACATGGAATACAAAATACTTCTTTTAAAAATCCAGAACTCTGTTTGATATAGTGTTTATTAGCTCATACAGTTTTCAATCCATTTAGACTATTATGATACAAATTGCTACGTAACTTAGTTTAATTCTGAAGCTGATGATGTGACCACTACTCAGTTTCTCAGGGTCTCCTTCCTGCCAGGAATTTCCTCTTAAGATGCACCGATAAAATGTTGATTGCTTAGAAAACAAAGTTGCAATATTCATCACTCTGTGAGCACCATGACAAATTACAGAGCATTGTTGTTTAAATTAAATGTTAAAGTAGGTTAGTCCAGACATTTATAATGGTGCATGTAATTAGCCCAAACCGATGAAATATCAACAAATTAACTGTTTTTGAAGAAAAAAAAAAAAGTAATACTCGAAATACTCCAGTATGAGCACTGGGGCCTTTAAACAAATGATGTCACACAGTCTGGGAGGCTTTGTCATGTTCAGTAAATTAGCATGGCCTAACCACAGCAGAAAATTTCCTTGAGCTGCAATAAAGACTAAATGCTTTCAGACTCCCATGGTCCTTTGTAGTCATCATTTTAAAGCACTGCCTTAGTGAGCTAAACCTGTAAAGTTTTCTTTTGAGCGGCTGTGAGTTGATTAGATCTATTTCAGCCTCGTAGTGGTAATAGGCTCCTCTCTGCGAAACTGCTTACCCTCTGCTCCCCTGGCAGCTGGAGAGACTGGAATTAATCAGGTCTGCTGGGGACTTCCTCAGCGTCTCCGCAGGCCAGCGACTCTGGAATCATTTACCACAGAATCTGACTGTCAACTCTTTGTCATTTAGGCTTTTGATTATGCTTTCTTTCTTTCTCTCATTTTCCTTCCTTGTTTTTTTTTTTTCCAGGGGAAAAAAATCGAAATGGATGGCGGGTTATCCTAATGCAGTATTTTACTAGTGACTTAGACAGGTAGCCATTATCACCTTTGATCTGTACTTTAAAAAACCATAGGTGTGTGTAACGACAGTGAGGGCTTGCTATTAAAATTAAAATTCACTTCTTTTTTTCTTTATTAAGGTATATATCCAGCCAAAAGACAGGCAGACACTCATAGGTACGCTGTCTTTTGGTCTGAAAAAGGACATATTTGGAGATCTCATTCTGGGGGGACCTTTCTGATTTCCTTCAGCAGCATCCAACAAAGTACTTTGCCTGTGTCTCCAGCTCAAATTTGTCTGTGTTTCAAAATGTGCAGAATCACTACTTAAAACACAAAGCACATTAGCATTCATGGCGAAACACTTCCAAGTACCCATAGAAATTACAAAGAAGCAGATTCAAGTCCACATAAAAATCTACCGGTCTAATTTCAGGATTTGATTTTCTCAGTGCAAATATCTTGATAATTGAGTTGTATGATTTTATGCTTAAAATTAAAAAAAAAATTCCCCTAATGTCATAACAAAAATAAACCACCCAAATCAAAGTACAATTTTACATTAAGAATTTTTATCTTGGGGCAACTTTTTCTCTAATTTAGCAACCAAGAATATTTTCACTTATTTCAGCATTCTAATTGTTTGACAGGGTTCTCCTTCCAAGGGAAACATATACCCAACAGATAGGGTAAAGACATTTAAATATCTTCTCTAGGGTATAACCATAATAATTATATGTAAATGTTGGGACTTAATGTTTCTAAAATTGTGATACATAATATTCTAGGATAAATGTAATCCCCCTCAAAGTATTTTTGCAAACAATATTTTCTTTCACCTAATTGGTATGAAAGCTGTAATGAGTCAAACAGAGAAATACTGTATATTGTAAATGCCAAGATGTAATGAATACATCAGTATCACGTAGCTGGTACCAATAAATGTGTTACTGAAACAGACAACAGACTAAATGTGTTTACCTTATGACATGAATGTCCTGCTTTCTGTATGAATGTTCAGAGCACTGCAACAAGTTTCAACTCAGGAATTGTGACTTATGTAGGGCTTGTGTACTCCATATAGAACGCAGCTTTCTCATTTGTTCTCTTCTGACACTGTTTATGTCTGGTTGAGCCACAAATAGACATAAATACAGCGTAGAGTTGAGGGCTCACTCTAGGTGTGCGTTTGGTGGGAGGAAGGTGTGTGTCTGAACCTTTCAGGAGGAGAGGGACCCAGAGCTCAGTGGCAGAACCCTGGAATAAACGGTGCTAAAGATACATGGCTGATTTACATCACACTCATATTTTTGGCTTACATGTTTTAAAAAATTGTATTTACCAAAAAAAAAAAAAAAAAAGAAAGAAAGAAGGATTCAAGGCTTACTTAGGATCATTAGACCTAAATAGATCAGAGAGCTCTTGCTTTACGGCCTGTACTCTTTCCCTAGCTCTCCTTTGCTCCATCCCCGTCTCTGGTCATAGGCTCCTCTGGCTCTGCTGCCATCTCGATACAGGCTTCTATTTGGGTGGGCAGGATGCCCAGGTGCCTCTCAGGGGTCTTCACCTACATTGCTAATTAACCACCCTTCAGCAGGAAAAGCTGTCCTGCCACAATGCTCTCTGCTGCCTCGTGGTCCCGACAGAGCCTGGGGATGGTGATTTCTCTGCTGCTCTCAGGTGTCCCAGACGTCAGGGTTATAAAGGGATGTTGCTAGGCTAATTTGGCACTGCTCCTTCCAACAATGCAGCATGCGCTTGGCAAAATTCAATGAGAGAGAGACAGCAAGAGAGAGACAGCATGAGAGAGAGAGAGAGAGAGAGAGAGAGAGAGAGAGAGAGAGAGAGGAGAGAGAGAGAGAGAGAGAGAGAGAGAGAGAGAGGAGGGAGAGAGGGCGGGCGGGAGGGAGGGAGGGAGGGAGAGAGAGAGAGAGAGAGAGAGAGAGAGAGAGAGAGAGAGAGAGAGAGAGAG
>CAUYRT010093237.1:0-38848 GCA_963574885.1 Lepilemur ruficaudatus | reverse complement strand
GCTGGGACTACAGGCATGCGCCACCATGCCCGGCTAATTTTTTCTATATATTTTTAGTTGGCCAATTAATTTCTTTCTATTTTTAGTAGAGATGGGGTCTCGCTCTTGCTCAGGCTGGTTTCGAACTCCTGACCTTGAGCGATCTGCCCGCCTCGGCCTCCCAGAGTGCTAGGATTACAGGCGTGAGCCACCGCGCCCGGCCTAAAGTTTATTCTTATATAGTACTTTGTAATATATGATATAGTGGAAGAAAAATTGACATCCAAGCCCTGCATAAGAATAATTTTGAAGAATGGAGTGTGTGTACTATTTGTGATATAGTATTATACATACATGTGCATATACATAATCTGGTTAGTGTGATGTTTAATGTTTTGATAATTTTTAAAATTTTTTGACCGTTACTATTTGGAAGATTTATACAAAATGACAGATAATTGTGTACTAAAATTACTAGGTAGGAAATAATTATACCTGAATAACTTAGAGTAACGTTTTAGTATTTTTAAATTATGAAACTTGTAAAAACAGTTCACATTTCAGAAAAAACAGGAAATGCATATACAGATTCACTCAGAATTTCCCAAGCATTACTATAACCTCTGGTTAACATTTTGTTTTGTGTTCTTTCAGTGTTTTTGCTTTATACATATGGATTATTTTGTTTGTTGTAATCATGGTGTATTTGTTATTTACATTCCTTCTTTTAAATGAAATGTAATGTCATACACATTTTCCCCTAGTGCTGAGTCTTTATAAGTATTGTTTCAATGGCCCCCATAATACTCAATCTAAAGATATATCTTAATTGTTTCTCTTTGTTGGATAAGTTATTTAAGAAGTATCTTAGCTTTTATAACTAACATCATAGTGAATACTTTTGTGAGTACTGTTATTACCATATTTGGTGTAATCGCTTGTAGGTTGTATTCTCATAAGTGGAATTCCTAGGTATGACATTTTTTATGTCTCTTAACACATGCTAGCAAATGATTTCCAAAGAGAATATAACAATTTACATTGCCACCCGCAGGGTATATAACTATTCCATTGTTGCATTCAGCATTATATGTTATTTCTTTTTAAGTTGCTCTAAAATTAGGGAAAAAATACCATGTTGTTTTAATTTCTGTTTTTTTGATTACTAGTGAAGTTACATGTTTTCATGTTTGGTTTCTAGTTTCATAGGCATAATTGCTTAAAATATTTTTCCCGGTTCCAGTAATTTTGTTTTTTTCTGTATGGAAAATAAAGTTTAATCTAACTTGATTCATGTACTTCATGTAAACTTTTAGACCTGTAGCTGAGTTTTTCAGTTAAACAGACACATAGATATTTAATATACTCTCAGTGATGAATTTCTCTTTTATTCTTACTGTGTTCAATAATGCTTTCAAATTAGTTACTCTGGAGAAGGGGTAATACAACATTATGTTTGTATTCCATATTGTTACTTGAGTATATTATGGAAGCATATTATGGGAGCAATCTTAATAATTTAAAAAAATCCAGAAATGTCCTTTGAATCCAGAAACTTTAATGCTAGATTATATGTATATCTTAACAAAATGTTTAAGTAATAGTTTTTAAAAGTCTGAGAATTTATATTTCAATCATGAATTTTTTTTTTCCCCTTGTAGGTTGGAAAAGAGACTGTTCAAACCACTGAGGATCAGATTTTGAAGAGAGATATGCCACCAGCATTTATTAAGTGAGTCATTAAAATATTCTTCTGTTGCTAAGCAAAATAATACTCATGTTGGGAAGAAAAAGTAACTGATTCCAGGAACGAATTTTTTTTTTTTTTGGTATAAAACTTATGTTTACAATTGACATTTCAACTTGTTTGTCTTTTAATACTTTTTGTTTTTTACTGTTGATTTTAGCCATTAGTATTAGACATTTTTTTTTTTTTTTTTTTGAGACAGAGTCTCACTCTGTTGCCCGGGCTGTAGAGTGCCGTGGCATCAGCCTAGCTCACAGCAAGCTCAAACTCCTGGGCTCAAGCGATCCTTCTGCCTCAGCCTCCCGAGTAGCTGGGACGACAGGCATGCGCCACCATGCCCGGCTAATTTTTTTCTATATATTTTAGTTGGCCAATTAATTTCTTTCTATTTATAGTAGAGACAGGGTCTCGCTCTTGCTCAGGCTGGTCTCGAACTCCTGACCTTGAGCAATCCACCCGCCTTGGCCTCCCAGAGTGCTAGGATTACAGGCGTGAGCCACCACGCCCGGCCAGTATTAGACATTTTTTGACATAATTTTTTTTTGTTTGTTTTTTGACACAGGGTCTCACTCTGTCACCCTAGCTAGAGTGCAATGGCATCATCCTCGCTCACTGCAACCTCAAACTCTTGGGCTTAAGCGATTCTCCTGCTTCAGTCTCCCCAGTAGCTGGGACTACAGGCACATGTCACCACGCCTGGCTAATTTTTCCTATTTTTTTAGAGACGGGATCTCACTCTTGCTTAGGCTGGTCTCAAACTCCTGACCTAAAAGTGATCCTTCCACCTTGGCCTCCCAAAGGGCTAGGATTACAGACGTGTGCCACTGCGCCTGGCTGACATAATAATTTTTAATAAAAACCTGACTTCTGAGTTTTGCTTTTCAAAATGGAAAGGATTCAGAAACACATACTGACTACAGCATGCATGAATCTGAATTGTATACTAAAGACCTTTGCTTGAAGATAAGGGACGACAGTAGATACAAACTTTTTAAAAAGTATTGTTATATATTTCAGTAGCATTTTAAATTTAAGTTATATTTGCATATCTCCTAGTACCCCTACAAATAATTTCTAGACATTTTGGCCTATCCTACATAAAAGAAGCAGAGATACTAATTTTTGATTAATTAAAGCTTCTCAGGTACCTATATTATCTTTTTTTTTTTTTTTGAGACAGAGTCTCACTCTGTTGCCCGGGCTAGAGTGCCATGGCATCAGCCTAGCTCACAGCAACCTCAAACTCCTGGGCTTGAGCAATCCTACTGCCTGAGCCTCCTGAGTAGCTGGGACTACAGGCACGTGCCACCATGCCCGGCTAATTTTTTATATATATATTTTTAGTTGTCCAGATAATTTCTTTCTATTTTTTTTAGTAGAGACGGGCCTCATTCTTGCTCAGGCTGGTCTCGAATTCCTGTGCCCAAACGATCCGCCTGCCTTGGCCTCCCAGAGTGCTGGGATTACAGGTGTGAGCCACCATACCTGGCCTTATGTTGTCTTTGGTTAGTAGTTTTGTTCTACACGGCAATCAGTCCTAGGTAAAAGTAAAGGCTGATGAATAAGGAGGGGAAAAAAAAAAAAGGCCAGATGTACCCAGCGCTTTGGTAGGCTGAGGTTGGAGGATCCCTTGAGTCCAGGAGTTTAGGACCAGCCTGGGCAACACAGTGAGATCTCATCTCTAAAAAAAAAAATTAAAAAATTAGCCCAGTATGGTAGCGTATGCCTGTACTCCTAATTACTTGGGAGGCTGAGGCAGGAGGATGGCTTGAGCTGAGAAGATTGAGGTTACAGTGATCTATGATCACACCACTGTACTCCAGCCTGGGCACAGAGGTAGACCCTGTCTTTCAAAACAAAAGAAGACACACACACAAAAGAGTAGAACTCAGAGAAGTCAATAAGAGTAAGACTATTAAAAAGTGTGTGTGGGGGCCCTAGGATTTCAGTAGGCACTTTAGTAAAAGGTGAAAGATTTATACGATCTGAAGAGAAACCAGAGTATAGTAGGCACTTTAAAAGAGAGAAAATCCATCACTAGAGCAAATAGACTACCCACAGAATGGGAGAGAATATTTGCTCTTTACACCTCTGACAAAGGTCTGATAACAAGAATCTACCTAGAACTCAAAAGAATTAACAAGAAAAAATCAAAAAACCCCATTTATAAATGGACAAAGGAGATGAACAGAAACTTCTCCAAAGAAGACAGAATAATGGCCAAAAAACATATAAAAAAATGTTCATCATCTCTTGTTTTTTACAAAAACAATAGAAAGTGAAAATAGTTTTCATTCACTATACTATTTGCGTGAAACTCTTCAGTTTCTCTATTAACTTAGCTGGCAGCTACTGTCCCCAGCAGCCACCAGAAGCCCAAACAGAACAGCACCAGCAGCGGATCTGCCTGCATGAGTCCCTTCCTCTCAGGGGGGACTTCCAAGTCAGGGGTCTCAGTGCAGGCATGGCCTCAATGACATAACAACAGTATGAAAGTTTGAGGGTTTTTTATTGCTTACAAATCCTCAAGCTAGTCAAGGTGACCTGAGGGGGCGAGTGGCAGTCCTCCACTCCAGGTCTCAGGTCTCATATTGCAAAAACAACCGTACACACAGAAGAGAGGGCTTTTCCTGTGTAAGGGTCATTTGAGTTAGGTTGTCCTAATTTCAAGGGGTTACTTTTTATTGGGTAATTCAAACAGCTCTGGCAGCAAGGCAGCTGAGCAGTTTCTCAAGAAGCTAGGGTTAGAACAGGGCTCTGCAGACGGACTTATCTGTCTTGTTCAGCCTTTGCTGGGACTGTAGAGCAATCAACTATGGTGACTGCATTACTCCTAAGACACTCACACACAGGGATTTTAGAAGCAGCAGTCTCCCTCGAAGAAAACAAGTGACACAAGTAAAACAACCTAAGTAGGGCATTTTAGGTAATGTCCATTCTCCGCTGTGCTGACTGCTACATAGATAGCCCATTTGTGATTTTAAATGTAACTACTTCTGCATGAGAACCATATGGAAAAAATTTCTACCCAGAAAAAGGAAAGAAACTATGACTTCCGATAATTTTTAAGTAATCATATCTTATTTTGAGATACTGAAAATAACTTTGGTTATATAAAACTATATTAATTTCTATTGTTTAGTAATGGGAACGTATGTTTAAATTTGTCATAACTGAATTACTGAATATTTAAACAAAAGTATTACCTATATATTTATTACATACAGAAATTAGACAATGCTTCTGTTTAAATATTCTTTCTTCAACAAAGTAAAATTTAAATCAGTCATTAATGTAGTAAGGCAAAGCATTTATATGCCTTGATACAGCCTGTGGCCTTCATTCAGTACTGGCATCTGCACATACACTAGTGGGCCTCAACCTTGACTGAAAACTAGAATCACCTGGGGAATTCCTAAAGCTTTTGAAGCCAATTAAATCTCTGTCTTTTGGGGGTTACCCATGGGAAAGCATTTGTAAAGATTCCCAGATGATTATAATGTTCTGCCAGCGGCCTTCTGATTTCAAGATTGTTCTTTTTTAAGCACTGAAGGAGGCAAGAAAAGCTTCATCTTTCTCCGCTGAACCCCTTTTAATAAAAGGACTTGTTCTGTAAAAGTTGGATTCAGTGAAAAGGCCACACTTAAGGACCTAGAAGGCCACAGGGTCCCAACCCCTCACTCTCTCTCATGTTACTAAAATCTACTTACTCTGTGAAGATGTCTCAGATAACTCCAATTTTCAGCCCTCATTTCACTTGTCTGAAATCCTAAAGAATTTTATTTTCAACATTTGATGGATTTTTGTAAGACCAAACTGTGTAGCAGGTGCTGTGTTATTTCTTCCATACTCTCATTTTTCTATACCCTAATATAAGTGCTGTAAATTAAAGATCTTACTTTTCCAATAAGATTGTAATCCCTTTTAAGGCATGGGTTAGCATTATTCATCTCTGTAAAGCAGCGTAGGATGGTGGAAAGTATAGGCTTTGCTGTGGAATACCATGCAATGTGGAGTCAAATATATATGAGTTGGTATCCAACTTTTGCAACTCTATAATCTCAGATAAATTAATTTCCATGAAAGACGATTTTCTTGGCTATGAAACATAGGTAACAAGTTACCTCATTAGAAAACTGTGAGAATTAAATGGGGTATCCAATATGAGGTGCCTACTATAAACAGCATAGCAGTCAGGCTTTCGTACATTCATGCACTTACATAACAAATATTTCAGCACCTACTCCCCAATACTCACTCTTCTCGATGCTAAGAACACTGAGGTGAACTCAAAACATGTTAAGTCTCAGTCCTCATAGTACTGGTGTTAGTTAGGGGTCTCCAGAGAGACAGAACCAATAGGAGTTATAGATAGAAAGACAGATGATAGATAAAGAGATAGATGAAAGGGAATTTTTTAGGGAAATTGGCTTGTGCAATTACTGAGGCAGAGAAGTCTCATAACAGGCCGTCTACCATCTGGAGACCAGGGGTGATGACAGCATGGTCCAATCCAGAAAGAAAGCCTCAGAACCAACGAAGCCCACTCTCAGTCAGAGGAAAAAGACTTGGGAACATTAGGTTCTCAAGTGCAAGCCCTGAATCCACTGGTGCAAGTCTCAGAGTCCAAAGGCCGGAGAACCTGGTGCTCTGATGTCCAAGGTTAAGCGAAGACAGTTGTTCCAGCTCCAGGGGAGAAATAGTAAATTCACCTTTCCTTTGCCTTTTCATTTTTTCTGGGCCCCCAGCAGCTTGGACTGTGCCTGCTCACATTGAGGGCAAATATTCCTTACTCAGTGTTCTCATTCAAATGCCAATCTCTTCCCAAAACACACTCACAGACATACCTAGAAGCAAAGTCTTGCCACTTATGTAGTATCCCTTAATCCAGTTAACACCTAAAATTAACAATCACCATGCTTAAACTCCCATGAGGAACACCGAGATTAATTTTAAAAAAATAACTATATATATTTTATTTATATAAAGAAATTAAGGCATGATAAACTGATAGTGACAAAGGATATGGTATTGGGTAGGTTGGTCAGTGAAGGACTTCTTTTAAAAAGGACATTTGAACAAATGAAGTAAAGGCAAGGTTAAAGCATTATCTTGAAAAAGACTGTTTAAGGAGGAATGAAAAGATCATATAGAGGCCTTGACATTCCAATGAAATTCACATTTTCAAGGAACAAGAAGTCCACCATGGCTTAGACACATTGAATTAGGCATGGGGGACGAGAAATTAAATTGGAAAGAGGATGAGGCAGGTTATGTAAAATTATAATTAATGTGTGTAATTGGCAGAATAATTGTCCCCAGTGGCCAAAATCACAATCTCCAAAAATCTGTAAATATATTGTGTGGTATGGGAAATTAAGGTTTCAGATAAAATTAAGGTTGCTAATCAAGTGAACTTAAAATAAGAAGATTATCTTGGATTACATGAGTGGTTCCAGTGTAGTGACAAAGGTTTTTAAGTGTTGAAGGGACAAGAAGAATAATCTGGGTGACACAGCACAGAAAACACTGGATTTTTTGCTCCCTTTGAAGATGGAAGGGGGTATTGAGCCAAGGAATGTGGACAATTAGAAGTGAAAGAAGTAGATTCTAGTACCTTAACAACATACCAAGTACTCAGTGAATATTTGATGAAAACAATACAAATACTGAAGAAGATGATGATGATGATGATGATGTCCATAATGATGCTAAATAATGATGTTGATGATTCAAAAGACCAGAGGAAAAACAAAACCTTAATGGTCCTCTATTAGACATCACAAATAAGCATATTAACTAACACTGTTTGATTTTATTTCCTAAAATTTTTTTTGTTAAAGTTCTAGTTAGTTGTTTAATTTACTTCTTACTGCTATAACCAACAGAACACCACAAAGTAAGTAATTTATAAATAATAGAAATTTAGTTTGAGAGCAGGCCACTGGCATCTGGCAAGGCATTCGTGATGCATCATCCCAAGGCAGAAGGGTGCAAGGGCAAGCAGGTGTGTGAGACAGGGAGAGGAAATTGTGCCAACCTCATCCTTTGGTCAGGAACCCACTCACAAAATAATTAATATGCTTCCTGCAATAGTGGCATTCGTCCATTCATGAGGGCAAAGCTGTCATGACCTAATCACCACTCAAAGGTCCCACCTCTCAGCACTGTTACAATAACAGTCAAATTTCAACATAAGTTTTAGAGGAGAAGTTAAAATCATACCATTAGTCATTTTCCATGAGCCAGACACAGATTGTACTATGGGATACTATATAGATTTTATTGATGGTGAATTGATAGAAAATTGAGATTTTTGCTAAATTTTTCTTTTTATAAATACTATTTTCATGTTACATTTAGTCAAGTAACTGAAAATTAATTTTTTCTATCTATGCTATAAATCCATTATGTCTCCATATCATATAGAAAAAACCTAACAAGCCTTGTACATATAAAACTCATCAATGTTTAATTATTGAAGACAGGGTTCAAGAGTAGGAACTTTACTTTGTTTCCTTCTATGTTCCTATCACCAAAGACAGCAAAATGCATATAAAGTTCTCAATACTTATTGATAAAATTAATGAATGCCTGTCTTATCTAATCTTTATTTCTTCAGCATCACCTAAATGATGCAAAACTAGAGTGATTCAACACACGAATATGTTCAATAAATTAAGTTTAATTTACATTCTACATGAATGATACCAGACATATTTATGAGGAAAACATAAATCAAATTCCAAGACCAAAGTTCAGAATTTATGATGAAGGAAATTGCTTGCGCGAGGGATATTACATTCATTTTAGGCATACCTTGAAAAACAGTAAAATGCAACTCTGATTTAATACCGAGTATACAAAAATACTGCTATTTTTTTCTACAATCTCATAATAAAGAAACATATTGAGAAACAAATGCTTTATTACTTTGGCTTGAAGAACTGTACAGAAAAACATAGAAGATATTTAAGTATGCAGAATACAGTTAATAAACCTTTAGATGTAAATTGCTCATTTACCTTAGATGTTTCCAATTTCCACAGGCATATCCTAAGGTACAGTCCAAACCAAAACCACCACTAAACACTTGAAAATATTTTTCAAAATATGACATGTTGAATATTTAAAAAAAGGATTTCTGTCAACAGTGACACTATATTAAAAATAAAAATGGGGAGGATATGTTGAACATGTTGAATAATAACTCATTCTGCGTCATGTCACACTGCACTGGCTGGCCGGGCAGGTACGGCCGTCTTGCGCTCTCTTCCCTACTGTATATCTCTCACTCTCTAGTCATTGCAACTGTATGTCCCATTCACCTTTTTTTTTTTTTTTTTTCTGTGCTGCTTGTCCCAAGCTGCTCCTCTGTAGATTCACAATGCTGTTCCTTGGAGTGAGCAATCCAAGTCCTTCACCTCCTTCTCTGGGAGCCGAGAGCCAGGAGGTCACCACCAATCTGCCATTTTTTAATCATAGTTGAATTTAAATGCCTAATTTTAATAATTTTGGTTACTTAGATTTATGATTATCCAGAAGTTACTTATTATTGACAATATTTATTTATGCGTCTTTTAGTGAAATGAAAAAAATGCAAAACTAATATGAAATTTCCTTTGATTGAAATTAATTCAAACTGTAACAAAAAGTGGCTCATTTATGTATCAAGTAAAACAAGCAAACCTATTCCAGCCTCTAAGTATGAACTCTTTGGTGGTATATCCTTTCCACAAGATTTTCAACTTATTATGCTCAAATTCATCAGAAAAATCACTATCTGTGGCAGCTGTAGCCTTACAAAATTTATTTCTTACATAATAAGAATTGAAAGTCAAAATTACTTCTCAATCCATGGGCTGCAGAATGGATGTTGTGTTATCAAGCATTAAAACAATATTAATCACCATGCTCATCTCCATCAGAGCTCTTGGGTGACCAGGCACATTGTCAATGAGCAGGAATATTTTGAAAGAAACAGTTTCCTGAACAGTAGGTCTCAACAGTAGGTTTAAAATATTCAGTGAACTATGCTGGAAAACAAATGTGCTGTCATCCAGCTTTTGTTACTGCAGAGGAGATTTAGCATAATTCTTAAGAATCCTAAAACTTATTGAATGGTAAATGACCATTGTATTCAAATTAATGTTGCCACTTTCATTAGACCCTAACAAGAGAGTCAGCCTGTCTTTTGAAGACTTGAAGCCATGTGTAAACTCCTCACTATGAAAATATTAGATAGCATCCTATTTCAATATAAGACTGTTTTTTCTACATTGAAAATCTGTTGTTTAGTGTAGCCACCTTTATCAATTATCTTAGGTAGCTCTTCTGTAACTTGCTGCAACTTTTACATTAGCACAGAACTTGCTGTTTACCTTAAGCTTTTATGTTATGGAAACTTCTTTCTTTAAACCTCATAAGCCAATATCTTCTAGTGTCCAACTTTGCTTCTGCAGCTTCCTCGCCTCTCTCAACCTTCATAGAATTGAAGGGAAGTAGAGCCTTACTCTGGATTAGACTTTAGGTTAAGAGAATGTTGTGGCTGGTTTGATCTTCTGTCCAGACCACGAAACTTTCTCCATGTAAGCAATAAGGCTGTTTCTCTTTTACATCATTCTTATCTTTGCTGAAGTAGCACTTTTAATTTTTTTCAAGACCTTTTCATTTGCATTCACAACTTGGGTAACTGTTTAATGCAGAAGGTTTAGCTTCTGACCTATCTCAGCTTTTGGCACCCCTTTCTCAATAAGTTCAGTCATTTCTAGATTTTGGTTTAAAGTGAGAGATGTGCAACTTTCCTTTCACTGGAACACTTAGAGGCCATTGTAGGGTTATTATTTGCCCTAACTTCAAGTTTCAATATTTTTGTGTCTCAGAGAATATGGAAGACCAAGAAGAGAGAGAGAGAGAGAGAGAGAGAGAGAGAGAGAGAGAGAGAGAGATTTTGTCTTTTCTTATAAGGACACTAATCCCATGTGATCAGTGTCCTACATTTCTAACCGCACATAACCTCAAAACCACCTTTCTTTAGGCCCTATCTCCAAATACAGTTAAGCCTTCAACTATATGAATTTGGGGGAGACACAATTTAGTCTGTATAATTTGGGAATATAACTTAACAATGATAACTAATTTAGGCAACACTATGTACCACTCACTTTTTAAAGCAATTTACAGGTATTATTGTCCAATCTTCCAATCTGTAGGATAAATATCATCATCATCATTGTCATCATCTCCATTCAGAAATGAGAAAAATATGATCAAAAGATGGTTAGTAACATGTCCAAGTTTATGTAACCTATATATGATGGAATTTGAATCTAAAATAGTCTGTTTGGATGAAGCAATTTGTAACCTGAATCACTATCTTGTAGTGTCTCTAAAGGAGATTCTGTACAAAGAAGAAAAAAGAAAAAATTATTTAGTTAGAACATTAATCAAGAGATTATCATTTCTCAGGGCAAGGAGAGTCTGAAAGATTTTTGTCATGATTAAGAAATTTAAGTAATTTTAAAATTTATTCCGCTATTACGATTACAATGTGAATATGGATTAGTTATATTGACATAAATTTTTTATGAGAGACAGAATTTTAAAAACTCAAAACTTTGTAGGACTCATTAGGAATCTTTTGATTTTACTACTATAATTTAATTATTCTCACTATTTAACTAAATATCTGTTGTCTTCTAAAAAGGCACACTGTAATCCTACATTAATTTCTGGGCACTAAAATCATAAAGTTACTTTACTTACTCATTAGAGGCACCTAAATATCAAAACACCTGTGCATTAAAAGCTTGTAATGAGTTCTTGAACTGTGTCAGCTATGAAGAGTTCATGAATTTATCTATGATTATTGATAAAGACACATAATGCTTATTTTCCTTTGCCATGCTTTCTAAAGACTTACAATTTGAAATAGTTTTAGATTTACAGACCAGTTAGAAATATAATACAAAGTTATTTATACACTTCATTCAACTTTTCCAAATGTTAACATTTCTCATAACCATTTTATATAGTATTTTATATGAACTACTAAGTCAATATTTCTTCAATACCATTAACTAAAGCATAGACTTTGTATTATACCAGATTGTCCATTCTTGCCCTCCTTGTGTTCTCAGATGTTTTTATGGTTTGGATGCATCCCCCTAAAAGCCTTTGTTGGAAACTTAATCCCCAATGCAACAGTGTTGGGAGGTGGGGTCTACTGGGGGTATGTAGATCATGATGTCTCGCTTTCATGAATGTATTAATATTAATCTCTATTATAAGTGGCTTTAGGCTGCAAATTCCATCTCTTGCTCTCTTTTGTCCTCTTACCCTCCAATGTTGGGCTTTCCAGCCTCCAGAACTATGAGAAATAAATTTCTATTAATTATAAATTACCATGTCTGTTACCATTCTCTTATGGCAGCATAAAACAGACTAAGAATGATGCAATCCAGAAGACCAAATTGCATTTCATCACCATTATCTTCTTTAGTCCATACTAATCTGTGACATTTCCTCAGTCTTTCATTGTTTTTCATGACCTTGACACTCGCACACAGTGCTTGACTACAGTTATTTTGTAAACTCCCTCAAATTTAGTTTGAAATACCACAGAAGAGATGTGTTCTTCCCATGATATCGTATCCAGAGAGTAATAATACCAACATGACTTATTAGTGATGATGTTTATTTTGATCTCGTGTTTAACATTGTTTCCTCCAGGCTTCTTTAATAAACAAAATACTATTTTTAATAATCCCTATTAAATTCATTAAAAGAAGGTCACTAAATCCAGTCCACATTCAATGGAAGATAGATTATAGGCTCATGATGTCGAGTTATCCATATACAAAGAGGTTATGAGTTTAGATTCTACAATCAGAAAAACCTGATCGTAAAGCCTGCTCTGCCACTTCCAAGTTGTTTGACATGAAGAAACTGAAAGTACATAGAGCATATTGATGTTTTAAATGCTAACGTCTATGAAGCACTGAGCATAATGCCTATTGTATAGTTGATATTTAATAAACATTAGAAATAATTATAATTACCAACACAAATGTAATATACATCTTCTGAAAAGGTTTTATATAATAAAAAATAAAAAATAACCATCTGAAATATTAAGTTCCAAGACTAAAAATAAACACGTACATTTATACTTCCATTTCATATCAATGTCAGACCAGGCAACATTGTGTAAAAACTTATAATAGCAAGCTAGCTGACTGTGTATTAACTGTTTAATAAATATGTCTATTGTATCCTCACCCACAAACACACACAGACACACTTATATCATTCTTGTCTTAAACTGCTACAGAAAAGCTCAATGAAATTAATGAAAATGCATATTTTATTTTACTGCTGATGCAGACATTAAATCAGGAGCACACAGATGAGTTACATACAGTGGATCTTTATTATTAATGAATTCCTATTCTATAAAATCTATTGGTAAACCCCAAATCAATACTGACCATGTAAGTGACTGATTTACAGATATGCACAAAGCAGCAAAAAGTTTGAGCACAGAGCGTGTTAGCAGCGGACGTCAAACAAAGTGATGTCTGCCTTCTTGTCTCAGATCTCACACAGAGATAACCGGAGAGCGGAGTTGGTAGGGGACAGTGCAGCGTGGTGCAAGAGTCTCCAGCTCTGGGGCCAGTTGGAGGAGTTTGAATCCAACCTCTGGTACCTCTAGTGAGGTGGTCTCAGACAAGCCCCTTACCACTTCTGATCTTAATTTTTTCTTTTATGAAATAAGTAAAATAGAATCTACGAGGTAGAGCTGTTTTCAGCATTTGGGATTATAATCTGTATCTGATATGTGATGTGTATGTATGCATGTGTGTGTATAGACACAGATATAGATATAGAAAGATGCATAGATAAATAATTTCCCCTAGGAGCAATAGTTCAGTATTCAGTAATTCAGTGTTGATAGCAACTTTATAGAACACAATTACTGCAAATAATGAGAATCGACTGTATATCTTTGTGAAAATAAAACTATATGGCACTTAATTGTGCATATGGTAAGCTGACTCATCTGTCTTGGATAAGACATAATATAGTCTAGAAAGGACTATATATTTGGATATACAAGCAAATATGAATATTGAGGGCTGGAGGAGAGGACAGTAAGAGAGTTTCAGGTAATAGGAAGCTTTAGGTGCCAAATAGAGCCATTTGGATTCAATATGTTAGGCAATGCTGAAATAGCAAAAGGTTTTGACCAAGGGAATAAAGTGCTGAAAGCAATTTTTGGAGAGTATTAATCTGGAAATGATATAAAATTATCTGTCTGATAAATGCAAAAGAAAGAGAGATGGTAAGATCTTGTGCGGTAGGCCAAACAGATAGAAGAGATGAATCTGAGAGTCATTAACTGAGAAAAGTAGATAAACAAGCTGATTGATAGGAGATGAAGCGGTGATAGAAGTCAAAGTAATGCTAAAATTGTGCCCCAGAATAATTGGAAAGAATAGTAATGATGTTGATAGAATTGTGCATTTCGAAAGCAGAGCAGGCAGAGGAGACAGATGTAAAACAAGACATCTGAACAGCTGGTGTTTTTCATTTTAAATGAAGGCAAAAGAAATACTATCAGGATGCCCAAACACATAGCTAAATGCACGAAGGCATACATGTGGAAAGCAGAGAAACAACAGTGGCGAACAGACCAAAATAATGCACAAACCAACGAAGATGAATTGCTCTTTTTGATAAATGACTTAGTTAGCAGAGGTTGCCAACCCTGCCAAATTACTACTGAAGAAACTGAAATGTTAAAAAATAATTTTAGACAGCCAAGAAGCTTCCGGGTAGCATATGGATATAATGGGGAAGAGATTTTTTTTTCCTCGTGATAAAGTCACAAGATGACTAGTGTTGATTCATTGTAATCAGGCATCTGGATGTCAAGCAGACTATTTCATCTTGCCTCTTCGAGCAGATTCTCATTCTTTCTGGGGAACTACATTAAGTGGATCTGATTAAACTGGAGAGGCTCTTCTCCTTTCCCCTAAGAAGAATAACAGTTGAAGGGGGCATACGCTACCTGTGTTCATGAAAAATTCCTCCCTGGTTCTGTGGAATCCTTCCCGATGCAGTGGAAGCCACCCCACACAGGCACCCTAAGCCCCTGTTTTCATTTGTTTGGCTCAGGGAAGGCAGTGTGCCGATCAACATTTTGTGCTGTTAAAAGGCAGGCTGCCCACAGGTAAAAGCAAGAGGGATGCCTGTTCAGACTACAATAACAAAATACCATAAACTGGGTGGCTTATATACAACAGAAATTTATTTCTTACCATTCTAGAGGCTGGGAAGTCCAAGTTCAAGGTTTTGGCAGATTCAGTGTCTGGTGAGAGTCCAAGTCTTCATAGATGGTGCCTTCTTGCTGGGTCTTCAGCTGGTGGAAGGAAGGAAAGGTTTCTCTTGGACATCCTTTATAAAGGCACTAATTCCATTCATGAGGGCTCCACTTATCATGACCAATCACTTCTCAAAGGTCCCGCCTCCTAATACCATCACCTTAGGATTTCGACATATGATCGTTGGGGGCAGGGCAGATGCACATTCACACCAAAACAAAGGGCATGTGTGCTCAATGCTAGTTTATCCTGAGTCTTTTTCGTCTTGTTCCAAGGCCATATATGGCAACCTTCTCCCTTATACTACGTATTTCTCTTCTGCCTGTGGATCCAAGCATTTTGCTTCTCTCCTTCCTACTCATTTCAGACACTTAAAGGTGAAATATTCCCTGTGCAATCCAGCATTTTTGTTACATTTAAGTATGCATTTATTTTGAATCTTTGTTTTTCATTTGAGACTATGCTTAAGGAAAAGAATATGCCCTGCAGAAATAAAGAAACATACAGAAGAGGGGAGAAAAAATAAGCACAGGGGGAAAAAAAAGTTTATTTTAGTTCTGCAATAGCAAATATTTCCACCATTATTGCACTGAATATTTTTTCCACCCTTTCATTTATAAATCAGTAAGCCACAGATTTTAAAATAATCATAAGGCAAAAAGTTAAAATGACAATCTAAAAGAAACTAACTTATCAAATTATATAACAAATTTTGCATATTTTTCGCTATGGAAAATAAAAGCTTATTTAATCTCAAATATATGACCTCAAATATGCTTCAAAAGTTCACAAATGTATGTATATAGATAATAAATTAAATGTATCTGTTTTACACGGACAGGCAGTAATGCAACACATGGTGATTTCTTTTTATCATTTGACTAACATTAACCAATTATGTGCCAGGAACAGTGGGGAATAAATATTTAAATTAGATATATTTCTTGCCTTCTTTGTACTTACATTCTGGTGAAATAGCTGGTCATATTTTCCCCCAGATTTGCAGATGTATAATTTACATTGAAACTTTTAACAATTCTAAATGAAAGATGTAATGAATTTTGGCACTTTTACAGATATGTAATCACCACAACAATCAAAACAAAATATTTTTATCACCTTAAAAAAATGTGCCTTTTGAGTTAAACCCAGCCTTCAAATTCTGGCAACCACACATTTGCTTTCTTTCTTTCTTTTTTTTTTTTTTGTTTCAGAATATTTTGCACTGCCGAAGTCAGAGGAGCAAGAGTGCCCATCCCCCAGACAGCACGCACCACACCCGTTAGATGTGAATTTACCCATCCCTTTGATTCCCTCCCACCTGCCCCACGCCTGATGAATGTTACTTCCATATGTGCACGTAAGTGTTGATCAATCAGCACCAATTTAATGGTGAGTACATGTGGTGCTTGTTTTTCCATTCTTGTGGTACTTCACTTAGGAGAATGGGCTCCAGCTCTATCGGGATAATACAAGAGGTAGTCCTTTTTTTTTTTTAAGACTGAGTAGTATTCCATGGTATACATATACTGCATTTTATTAATCCACTCATGTATTGATGGGCACTTGGGTTGTTTCGACATCTTTGCAATTGTGAGTTGTGCTACTATAAACACTGGAGTGCAGATGTTTTTCGTATGGACCGTATTTTTTGTTTTCTTTGAGTAGATACTAAGTAGTGGGATTGCTGGATCAAATGGTACTACTTTAAGTACTCTGAGGTATCTCCATATTACTTTTCGTAGAGGTTGTACTAATTTGCAGTCCCACCAGCAGTGTAAGAGTGTTCCTATCTCTCAACATCCATGCAAACATTTGTTGTTTTGGAACTTTTTGATAAAAGCCATTCTCACTGGAGTTAAATGATATCTCATTGTGGTTTTGATTTGCATTTCCCTGATGATTAGTGATGTGGAGCAGTTTTTCTTATGTTTGTTGGCCATTAGTCTGTCTTCTTTTGAAAAGCTTCTGTTCATGTCCTTTGCCCACTCTTAAGGAGGTTGTTTGATTTTTTCTTGCTGATTTTCCTAAGTTCTGTAGAGATTCTAGTTATCAGCCTTTTATCTGATGCATGACAAAATTTTCTACCATTCTGTAAGTTGTCTATTCACTCTACTGATAGTTTCCTTGGCTGTGCAGAAGCTTCTGAATTTGATCAGTCCCATTTATTTATTTTCGTTGTTGCTGTGATTGCCTTTGGGGTCTTCTTCATAAATTCTATTTCTATTTTTTTATTTCAGCGTATTACGGGGGTACAAATGTTTAGGTTACGTATATTTCCCTTGCCCCACCCGAGTCAGAGCTTCAAGCGTGACCATCCCCTAGACAGTGCACACGGCACCCATTAGGTGTGAATATACCCATCCCCTCCTCCCCTCTCCCATCTGCCCGACACCTGATGAATGTTGTTACTATATGTGTACTGAAGTGTTGATCATTTCATACCAATTTGATGGTGAGAATATGTGCTGCTTGTTTTTCCATTCTTGTGATACTTCACTTACTTTGTTTGATATTAACACAGTCTTACCAGTTGTCTTTTGATTACTGCTTGCATGTTATGTATTTTTCCATCCTTCTTTCACTTTCAACTCATGTCCTTGGGTCAAATATGAGCTTTTATAAACAGCATAATCTAATTATGCATTTTTGTTTACTTATTTATTTGTTTGTTTGTTTTAGAGACAGAGTCTCACTCTGTTGCCCAGCCTGGAGTGCTGACTGATTATAGCTGACTTCAGCCTGGAACTCCTGGGCTCAAGATACACTTCTTCCTCAACCTTCTTAGTAGCTGGGGCTACAGGAGTATAGCACCATATCCAGCTAATTTTCAAAAAAAAGTTTTGTAGAGATAGAGTCTCACTATGTTCCCCAAGCTGGTTGAATCATGTTTTTTAATGAATTATGCCAATCTCTATTTTTTTAATTGGAGAGTTCAATCTATTTACATTTAAAACAACTACTGGTAAGTAAAGACTTACGTGTGCTATTTTGCTACTATATCTCACATCTTTTTTGTTTCTCATTTCTATGACTACCGTCTTTTGTTTTTAATTGATTTTTTGTAGTGTATCAGTTTAATCCCTTTCTCATTTCTTTTTCTGTATTTTTTAGTTATTTTCTTAGCAGTTACTCTGGGGGGGTTAATTAACCTCTTAAATTAGTAGCAATCTATTTCTAATTAATACCATCTCAGTTTCACCATACAAACTCTGCTCTTAGGCAGCTCTATCCCTACCCCTTATGTTGTTATTGTCACAGATTACGTCTTTATGCATTGTGTACACATTCACATAATTATCATTATTGTTTCATGCTTCTATTTTTAAAATGCTATAAGAAAACAAGGGAGTTAGAAACCAAAAATGCAATAACACTGGCTTCTATATTTACGTAAGTAGTGACTTTTATCAGAATTCTTTATTTCTTCATTTTGATTCAAATGTGTGCCGAAAGGACTCCTCCCTTTAGTATTTCTTGTATGGGAGGTCTACTCGTGATAAATTATCTCAGCCTTTGTTGATTTGGGGATGTTTTAGTTTTTCTTGTATTTGTGAAGGATAATTTTACAGGATGTAGAAAGAATTCTTGGTTTCCTTTTTTTTTTTATTTTCAGTACTATAAAGCTGTCATTCCATTCTAGTCTAGCTTTCATAGGTTTTGATGAGAAATTTGCTATTAACCTTACTGAAGGCTCCTCTGTAGTAATCTCCCCTTGTCCATGCAGCATCCATTCCAAGACCATCAGTGGATGCCTGAAACCACAGATAGTGCTGAACTCTATATATACTAGATTTTTTTGATTTGATAGCTGAGATGGCTACTAGGTGACTCATGATCAGTTAGCAGGTGCAGTATGGATAAGCTAGACAAAGGGATGATTAATGTCCTGAGCTGGACAGAGTGGGATGGCGTAAGATTTTATCATGTAATTCAGAATGACATGCAATTTAGAATGAATTGTTTATTTCTGGAATTTTCCATTTAATATTTTTAAACTGTAGTTGGCCAGAGGTAATTGAAACCACAAATAAGGAAGGACTACTATACACAAGGAGTCACTTCTCTTTTGGGGCCTTCACAATTCCCTTTTTGTCCTTGAATTTTGAAAGTTTGATAATATAATGTGTCTCAGTATGAATCTCTTTGTGTTTATCTTATTTGGAATTTGCTGAGGTTTATAGATGTGTAGATTCATGTGTTTTATGAAATTTGGAAAACTTTTAGCCATTATTTCCTCAAATATCTTTGTGCCCATTTCTCTCTCTACTGTTCTACTGGAACTCCCATTATGTCTGTATCAGCAAATTCATTGCTATTTCACTGGTCTCCTAGGGTTCTGCTCAATTTCTTCATTAATTTTCTTTCTGCCTATACTGGTTGACTTTCATTAATCAATATTCAGTTCACTGATTCTTTCTTCTCCTGTTCAAATCATTTGAACAGTGAATTTTTTGTTTCAGTTATTGTATTTCTCAACTGTAGTGTTTTCATTTTGTAATTTCTATCACTTTCTTGATATTCTTTGTATATCACAATGTTGCAGCTTTCTGTAACTCTTTGAACTTATTTGCAGCAATTGATTTAACTTTGACTAGTAAGACCAATGTCTGTGCTTTTTAAGGAACAATTTTTTGGTTCATTTCTCCTTTAAATGTGCATGCTTTGAAATTGTTTATTGAAACTGGACATTTTGAATAATATAATGTGATAACTCTGAAAATAAGATTTTTTCCTCTCCTTGACATTTGCTTTTGTTGTTTACTGTGTGTTGTAGTTATTTGTTTGTTCTGTAACTTTTCTAAACTATTTTTGTAAAGACTATATGTTTCATACGTGGTGTCTAAAACCTCTGTTTCTTAAGTTTGTGGTCACCCAGTGTTTAGACAAAGATTTTCTTCAATGCTTGTAGAAGAAAAAAGAAAATAATTTTTTCTCTCTGTTCTTCACATTATATACCTTCCTTTCAAGGCAGATGCCATAGTGGAATGTGGATAGCAACAGGCTAAAATGAGAACTCATTGCACACAACTTTTTTCCTCCAAAATGTCTGATCAACAAGAATTTGCCTACTTTGTTTCACTCTCTAGTTCCTCCAGGAAAGTCCTTATTATGTTTAGATTTTATAGTTGTGTTCTGCAGAGAAATCAATCCTATAGGAACTTATTGAGTCATTAGTAGAAATGGAAGTTTGTTGTGCTTTTAATATATGGAGATTTTATTTTCTTTCTCAGCCATATTGACCTCCATGTAGTAATAATGGACTTTTATTGATATTGAGTTCTGAGAAAATGTTAGTTAAGAGCTTTATTTATTGCAGAAGAGAATATTAGTAATGATGGCAAGCCCTTTCAGGAAAGAGAGTATGTGCTATTTAATTTTGCATCATCTGTGTTTAGTACAGTGTCTGATAAATTATATTTATTTATAGACCCTTTAATTAATGAACACATTTTTAATGAATCATTTAATTAGGTAATCAGTTTAATAATGTTACAACACTAATTCACTGTGCTAATTTATAAGGAATATATCTCTCTTTCACAGAGTGGAATAAATTATAGCATTTTGATGGTGTATAGCTAATGCGAGTTCTATGAAATGCCATTTACAAAAGTTCCTCCAAAGAGAATATACAAAACATTTGTGATGAAACTACTCTCTTCTCTTAGTCTGTTTTGTGCTGCTGTCACAGAATACCTGAGTGTGGATAATTTATGAATAGCAGAAATTTATATTTCAAAGGAAGTCCAAGATCAAGGCAACAGAGTTTTGTTGTCTGGTAGGGGCCCAGGCTCCACCTCCAAGATGGCCTTGGACAGGGCATATCCCAGAAGGCAGGAGCTCCCTCACATGGCAGAAGGGCAGAAGACAGAGAACCCATTCCTACAAGCCCTTTATAAGTGGCATTATTTTATTCCCAAACACCTCCTTTTAGGCTCCACTTTCTGACACTGCTGCATTGAGGATTAAGATTTTAACACATGTATTTTGGAGAGAACAAAAACATTCAAACTCTCAAACTATAGCAATTATTAAATCATTTTTCTTTGGGGGATTTATAGTCCAATTAGTCTAGTTCATGAAACACTACCTTATATATTATGGAAACTCTTCTCATTATCTATCCCTTTATTTTACTTGAATGTTTATTGGAGCATTAATCTTCCAGGGATGTGTTATGTGAGTGTCTCTATGAATTTGGTTAGTTGTCTATCTCTTTAAGGATGGCATAAGGAGTCCATATATTTTTTGACTGCTCTATCTCCAATCCCAAATTGTATATCTTGCACAAAGGAGAGATGAATTGCAGTATTGCTTGTGCATTAATTCAGAAAACACTTATTAGATTAGTAAGCCTTGGGTATAGAAAAGAGAATGAAATATTATCTTTCCTGATGGACTTTATATTTTTGACATTTATGGAGAAATAAAGATAACAATTATCATAAATATATTATTCTATAAATAATATAAAATTCTTCTGAATCATTGTCATACATCACTAAATTGCAGAGTTGAACACAAAGTAGTTTTCTGTAAGTAATTTAAATATACTCAGAAAACTAATAGAGAGCCATATTCAGATTCTAAAGAAAATTAGCAATTCATTTTTCATGTCATAAGATATTTTACTTCTTTCTTTTATAATTTGTTAATCATATAAAATATTAAAGTACAATGTTTTTCTGTGAAATAATTAAAAAGAAAATATATTTCAGTAGTTGTAAAACTTTAATCTTTTCGTATTCATTTTAATATAAATCTGTGTAGACAAAATTACTTCATAATCATTGCCTAAAGAAAAAAAAAAGATTGGAGATGTAGTCACATAAAGAGTCCTTTCATGGGTAAAACTACTATGCAGAATTTGTACTTTTTCTGATTTATTATAGTATATCCCTTTTTATGGATTTCATTTTCAAATGAGCTCCATAACACAGACTTTAATTATTATAATTATTAATACTTTCATAAGATAAACAAATAAAACAGTTGAATATTTTAAGAAATGAAGAGAAAACCTTGAATCTCCTCATTTGTTGCTAATTTAGCAAAAAGCCACCACATATGAATTTAATTAAGAGCCACTCTTGCCCCATTTACCACTCAATGAGCTATAACAGGTTTGGAAAAGCTACTGCCAGTTTTCTGAGTTAATGCAATATTTAAATTAATGACACTCATGGATAATGTAGAAAACTTCTAAATTGAGTTTTTGTGAGAAAATGTTACCTAGTATATGATTTCTTATTGAACAGGGAAATTTATCAGTACCTCTTTTTTTGAAGAAACATAGGATGGAGTGCATACAAAGTAATGCAAATCCTATAATCGTATTACTTCATATGTTTTTATTTCTCACAAATGTCAAATACCTGTTACCTATAAGTACCATCCTGATAGCATGCTTTGATGATCTTCCTCCTTCTAATGAATTTTCCATAAAGAGAGAAAACATATGTCTAACATTATGCTGTTTGTAGCTGAACTCAATCTCCACCTACTCATTCTAAGCAAATTAGTTTACTCTTTACTTTATCATTTATAAGATGAAAACTTGTAACTTAATATGATAATTACTATAACAATGCTTTAAATTATATTTAAATACATAATTTTCATGGACTGCTGACTGTATCTTTCTGGATATTTTCCCTGCTTAATAATCCTCAAAAGACTTGAAACATTAATTAAAATGCAGAATAAATAATTTTGGCCATCATTCTGTACCAGTGATATCTTTTTTTGTAACAAAGTTGAAATAAACTGAAATGTCTGGCCTCAAAATGTACTTATTGTAGTTTTGAAGGTATCTTAGATTTTCATAAACTTTTTTTTAATTTTGTATTCATTCATTTACCTACTTAATGCAATAATACTTGCATGATAAATTCTAAGATGGGGATTTCTGGATAAAGCAGCAGGTGCACTTCAAATTTTGATAATTTGTACAGCTCATCTTCCAAATATTACATAAATTTGAGTTCCCCAAAGGTGTCAGAAATAGCTGTTTCCTATATCCTTATCAATGCATCTTAAACAATTTATAGAGTGTATTAAAATTACATGGATGTGTTCTCTTTGCAAATATCTGTCAATCTGCATACTTATAACTTGTATATTTTTTTAGAGGTATGTTATACTTTAACAAAAAAATTTACTTAAAAATGATTAATTGGCTGATACACATTTTAATAAACTTTTGAGTGGAATAACACATTTATTTTCTGAAAAAGAAAACATGTTCCAAGAGCCAGTAACTTTTTGAGACATTAATTATAAAATAAAACACTGTTTGTATTTTTTAGAAATTTATGATTTAATTTGTGAATCTAATATTCATTTTATTCCATATAAATCCATATAAATAAACTATATTATATCTAATTTTAAATATGTTCTAAGGCAATAGGGTACTATTTCCTCCGGCACTGTGTGATTTTCAATATATATTAAAATATTTGTTACTTATGTCTTTAAAATAATTAAAAAACAAAACACAAAATTGTGTATAAATTACTAATCAATTTAATGTTATATAAACTTAAGTGAATTGAAAAGTAAAAGACAAGATATTTATATTCATTGAACTCATCAGATTAATAAATAAAACAAATTTGAGTACTAGGCACTGTCCAGAACACCTGGATTCTAGCCCCTACTGTATATTAATACAACTAACTTTTTAGTGTTTATAATGTTTGGATTTTGCAACATTATTATTAGGATAATAATCAATTATAATGTCTTTATTTATTCACTTTAAAAACTTTATTGTCCTGTTTAATAATATAAGCATTCTAAAAGAAAAAAAGATTATGTTTCAATTTTTTTTATGATAAGCTTTGGAGCTGGTATAAAGAGATCTATATATAGCCAGAAACTTTGTAAATATATTATACAAAAAAATCAGAGATGAATTCAGCATGTCCTATTAAAATAAATAGTCATATAATTCTCAAATTTGTAAAGTCACTTGTAGTACTGTTTCAAGGGCATATTATTTCAGCTAAAGTTTTTTCCCAATTATTCCTCCAATAAGAATTTCCTTCTCTGCGAATTGCAAGATTTCCGTAAGGAAGAGATTGTGATGACACAGCGTGGGAGAAATAATAATCCGGAGATCTCACACTGCCGTGTTTTTGTATTTGTTTATATACTTCTGGGTACACTTATTAAATTCATCACTTATTTTTTAATGGAAAAAATTAAGTTAAAGATTGAAATCAACTACTGAAATTTTGAGCGTAAGGAATTAAAGAATAATCTAGGTGAGGAAAAATTTATCTTCATCAAAGCATGCTATTAGGATGGTACTTATAGGTAATAGGTTCTTTTGTCTGTGGATTTATTCCCCCAAAACATTTAAACTATCCAAAACTTATTAAAAATATCTTGATAATAGTCATGTATATTCCCTATCATTTTTTTCCCAGTTTAAAGCAACATTGCTTTTACCAGTTTATTAGTAAATACCAACAATCTGGAATATAAATAGAATATTAAATGGTAACATTTTACCTTTAATATCAAATACCTTTAATATCAAAAATTGAAAACAACAAAAAAGATTAAACACATCTTTTAATCTTGATATCATCTTTCGTTTCTGAATTATTTTTATTTAATTATAAATCAATATGTCTTTTGTTTTTCTGCTTATATATGGAATCAGTTCTGTTAAAATGCCATTAAATATTTATTTTAAGAAATACATGATCAGCAGAATCATTTTTATTTCAGAAAAATATCTTTGACACAATTATTGATATTACTATCCTTCTATTTAACTAATATATCATTGAATGTATGAAATATAGATTTTCATTTGTGTATGTGCTAATAATGCCTTTTCCTACTAATAGATTCTTTTCAAATATATCATTCATGACATATCTGATATATTTTATCTGTTTGGCATTTTTACCTTTTATGTTTATTTCACAATGTTAAGCACTAGGATAATTTAATATAACTTCTAAAAGCTATTAGTAGCTATTACTATAAAATAACTAGTAATCAAAAAGTTTCTTTTCTAACTTTGCCACATATGTTTTGAGTACATTAAATAACTTTTTATTGGCAGAGGCATAGGTAGAAAAAGAGGAAAATTATTTAATATAAAAAGAAGAATGCTGTTATATTGGTGCAATTTAACTTTACCCTGAGCTTCAAAATGTTTTTCTTAAATACTTCAAAATATCAAAATTATCATTAATTCCTTTTTTTAGAAAACAACATAGATAGACAGATGCAGGTAATCTAATATTTCAAAACTGAAGCATAATCAGTAACATGCAAGAGCTTGCCATTTTGTAAAATGCTTTCAGGCAGAAGAAACAGATTTATTTCCCAGTTATGTCTACTGTGCATTTGGAGATTGCCTTTCATCACCTGTTGTCTCTTTTCTTCTATCAAGTATACTCTTATTTTGCACATGTGGTGGTGGGTGAGGACCACCCTTTTCTTCCTATTATATTACAGCCTTCACCGCATTAGGGAAATTTCACAAGACTTTCAACCTTAGAAGGGCCTCTTGCTGTGAATGGGCCTCTCCTCCCCCCATTCACAGTGGCTGACCTAGGGATGAGCATATAGAATATCTTGAGCTAAGGGAACATTAGAAGAAATTTTGAAGAACCTTTAATATTAAAAATGCTATTTTGCTTATCCATATTCGATGTAGTACAGATATTTTGTCATTTTCTAAATGCGATAAGATGTCTGCTTTTACTGATAAAAATGACCTACAACTGAAGCACACTGCAAATGTCAAAATGACTTGACTTTAGGGAAATGTAACAGGAATGCTGATGATATCATGAACGTTATCATCAAATGGCACTTGAAGTCAGAAGTATTCCAGATTCCCCAACAGTGTGGACGTCTACTTACTTTAAAGCGAAAATATTTCTTTAGCCATCTAATGCCTCCATTGTTTTTTTCTTAAGCAATGTGCTGTCTTTTTTTAACAAAAATATACAAACATACGTATTAAGTGAAAGAGAATAAGATTAGCATTAAACTTCTCATATTTTATATAGGATTAACAGAATCCAAGACCCTAGGTAAGAGACATAGATACCAAAACAGCATCCAGGGCAATACCTGGTGTCTGTTCTTCGTTACCAAATTCCAACAGAGCGACATGATGTCAGATTTACTTGTATGAGCAGTAGGCTGCACCACGAGAGTGGAACACCAAAATTATGAAACTCAGAGCTTATATTGCATATCTCACACCTCTATCCATCCTTGCTTTTGGAGATAGGCAAACAAATGGAGGAGAAGGTGTCTACCCTTGCTGTCACAGAAGGTGAGAAAATGTATCCATTCATAAGGAAAGAGCCCTCATGACCCAATCACCTCTTAAATGCCCCACCTCTACTACCAAATTGGGAATTAAGTTTCACTAGGAGATTGGGGGATGGGCAGGATAAACATTCAAACCATAGCAAGCACCAATCCCATTATAAGGACTCCATTCTCAAAATGAAATTACCTCTCAAAAGTCCCCCTTCTAATATCACGTTAGGGGTTAGGATTTCAACATGAGTTAGGAGGGAACCCAAACATTCAGTCCATTGCAATGTATTTTCCTTATCTTTTATGGTTTAATTTGCTGAGTATTGTTTATGTTCTTATTAATTTGGAACAAAATAAATTGAGAGAATAAAAATGATGCTCCAGCTGGGAGACAAGAATATCCATTTTCTAATAAAGGCATTGGGATTAGAAGTAGAAGTCACAAGGGGAAGTTCCAACAACAGATGTTCTTGAAATGTCTCTAGAACATGGTAATTGCTAATGACGAAATAAGGTCTGCAGTAAGAAGACAATTCTATATATCAGCATATCAAAAAATTTCTCGTAAAGTGTTTACCAAGAAATAAGTTCTCTGAATGCTTCAACAATTCTGAATGTTGAACTCCCCTAGGCCAAAGGTGTGATTATTTATAAATGATATTAAATATTTTATAAGTAAAATACTGCGATCTTCTCCAAGTACATGTCATTATCTTGAATACCTATTTCAAATAATCCTTTTTGAAATAGGTACACTTTGCCCTTCCTCCATGAATGTTCCTAGATCTTTTTTACCCCACAAAAATAAAAAAGGAAAGAATCTTTTCACAAAAAGCGTCCATCTCTAGACCAATTCTTAGACAATTCTTAGGCAATTCTCTAGGCAATTCTTAGACAAGTCTTGGATCTGCTGTATTAAAGAGAGCCTGTAAAAAGGAAACGCATTTGATGTGTCAAAGAACCAGGTATGTTATGGTTCCCAGCCTGAGGCTGATAGATATAGTTGGTATGGAGTTGAGGAAGGACAGTTAGTAACAATGCTTTGAACTGTCATTTTACCAGAATTTCAGAGTTAACTTTTCTGGTGTTAATAGATTTTCTGGTTTTATGTTAATACTATGTGATCTTACAGTTCCCTAAAATATAGAGATTTTTCTAATGAGTTGAGGAAAAAGCTTGAATATGATCTCAGAAAGATCATTAAAGCAGGAGTGGGAAACTGCTGGTAAAAAAAAGGCAGAGGAAGGAGATTCAACAGTATTTGTAATGCTGAGCAGTTATCCAAGATGATGAACTTGGACCTTTGCTATACATAGCCAGGATTAAAATGAGCAAACCTTCAGTTATGGAAGCAATTGACACAGTGATATCACTCATTGCCTCAAGTAAGCAAAATAACCTTTGCCCAGGCATACAATATTAGAAATGCCATTGCTAATGTTTTATGAACAATAAATTTAGCTGATGACATCACTTCTGCTGAGAATTTCCAGAAGAAATTGCTTGTGTATACTTGTTATAGCACATCAAAAAAAATTAAGGGAATATATTTGATATGATAAAAACTAACCAAATAATTTGATGCTACCAAATGCATTGGACCATTGAGTAAAGACTGGGTATGAATATGAAACTATTGGGTTTTAAATTCTGATTCTGCTAAACCCATAACTAAAATGAATGAACAAAATGTACAAAGTAATGCATGACTCACCAACCAAAACTTGTGGTCTCAATAGAATTCACAATAAAGAGAGTAAAGCGTCGAGGGAAGAGCAGTCTATGAAATTGTCTTCTTTTATCATCAAACTTTATATAGTAGCAAAGGAATAAATAAAACCCTCAATCACCAGACAGGAGAATCAATAAAGTTGACAAAAAAGAGAAGGGAGGGGAAAATACAGTTGATGTTGAAATAGAAATTAATATTATCGGCCATCCCCAAGGCAGTGAAACTAGTGAATCAGGAACTCCAAAAATAAACAGAATCTAACTCTCTGTCAAATATATGGTAAAGTTCGCTAGAAGTTACCTAGAGGAAATCAACAATTGGTTCCCAAGATAAGATAGTTTGGGGAAAATATCGATGAATTCTTTTGATAGCTACATATTCACAACCAGTATAAAAGAGAAATATATTACTGATGCAATATTGCTAAGGAAAACTGTCAATAGTCTAATCTGCCTTTGACTTAATCAAATACTTTCTGCCATGTGACTATGCTGAATTTAATTTAATAGAAAAATCATATGTTGCACATTTTGGAATAATAAAACTATGTTGACTAATTATGTCTATTAAGATGCCAAAGTAGCAATCGTTCAGTGTAAGTGCCAAATCAACATTTAGTTTAATGCCATCTTCATTCATGTTGATGACCAGAAGTTACAGACCCATTGAAAACCAATTAAGCCAGTAGTCAAGAACGAAATACATTGTAAAGAAAATAAACAATAAAGAAATTGAACTCAGAATCATCACAATAAAATTTTCTATGACACAGAAATAAACAAGGACATAATATGCATAAATCCATAATGACAATTTTGAAATAAAAATACATTTTAGAAAAAAATTTAAATAGATTTAAGAATTAGAATACAACAAATAACAGATGTAAAATTATTTAAGAATTAGAATACAATAAATAACAGATGTAAAATTATTTTTAATTTTTAAAGAGTTATCTTGAAGAAAGCTACTGAATCCAGTTGAATGCCAATTCATTCATTATTTACTTAAAACCAATTTATGGATCTTCTCTACTATACCAGGCTCTGAGTTGGGTGCTAGTCACCCAAGAGTGAACAAACCCTGTACGGTGATTGCCTTCTAGACTAGGGACTGCCAAAGGAAACTAAATATTACAAAGTTTATAAAAGAGCCATATAGACTTTCTGTGTCTAAATGAACTGACACATTTATGAGGAAATCTGGGCTAATATCCAAACAATGTCTCAGAGTCAATAAATAAGATGACAAGAATAGCCGGTGCAATGGTCTTGATTTGTTAGGAAGCGTAATGTGTAACAGGGACTGCAAAAAGACAAATTTCTGGATTGCAGAGAGTGGGTAAAAACACAAAGTTAGGGCAGTGACATCTCAATATTGTCACTATTGGTATTTTGGGACAGGTAATTTTTTGTTGTGGGGAGCTATCCTGTGCATTGTAGGATGTTGAGTAGCTTCTCTGGCATTTACTCACTTGATGCCAGCAATACTTCCCCCAGTCGTAACAACTATAAATATCTCCAGATATTGCCAATTATCCTCCAAAAGGGAAAATTGCTCAGAGTCGAGAATGACTGAGTTAGAGATTATGCTTTGATCTTAAGTGGAGACTAGATATCACATAGGGTTATGTCTCTACCCTGTGATAAAAAAGCCTCTGGGAGTTTTAAGCACAATCCATGATGCCTTTAGAAAAGATCACTCTGATCTCATTTTGGAAAACAGATTGAAGGAGATACCAGAAATCAGAATGAATGGAGCAGTTAGAATTTCCTGCAAGAAAAAAGCTAAGAAAATAGAGATGAATATCTGATCTTGGTTTATGGATTTCTTTGTATAGTATAACAGCAAAGAAAACAATTATACAAAAAATTTTCATAGATATATTAACATTTCTACATATTTAAAATATCGTGAAGCCAACAGAAAGGCAAATGACAGTACATAGAATTGAAAAATTTATAAAAATAAAATATATGTAATATATTACATGAAAGCTAATATTTTAGTATATTTACTAAAGGAAATTCCTAGTGTATTTACTGAAGGAATTTCCTTCAATAAAGGAAAATCGGTACCTTTGAAAGAGAAAATGTTTTAACAAACAGGCATAGGCCATTAACAAATGATTTTTGAGTAAACAAAAGATTGCCAGTAAAAATAAATGCAGGTTGAAATAACTGCTTGCTGTGCTGTGATAACACCCCTGTCTCTAACACAGGAGTCTCGTGTCTTCTTCCAGCTGTAGGAAGCCAGCAGGCTCATTTGTTAGTCTGCCAGTAGAGTAGAATCTCAGATCCTTCACAACCACAATTTTTGGGGAAAAAAAACCCTTCTAATATTAGGGTTAATAAAAGAATCTGCACACCCATCTGCTTCCCTTGGGCCTGAGAATAGAATTGATTTTTATCTTCTTTCTCTACCACCCAGTCAAGGTTCTTATCGATCTTATTCATGTTATTTTTCCAATGAGATAACACAGATCTTCACCCCTGAGGAATCTTAGCCACTGATTACCTTGCTTTTCTCAGACAGTATTTGTTACATTCCCCCACTTATTTATTAACTATATATTAATCCATCAACAGGGGTGCCATACTTGTTGGTCTACTGATGTTACTAATTTACTGGTTTACTGTTATGAGGAGTCCACATGACAAGGTGGCCATTGTAACTGCAGGTTCAGAGGAGTGCTGTGTCCTTTGGTAAAGGTGACCTCCCCCCAATTCACCAACCTAAGAACCAGGACCCAATTCCCTTGGAGTTTAAAGTTGCAAAGACAAAGAACACAAGTTCCTCAAGTGGGTCACAATGAAAGGGCTCCATCCTAATTTCACACCTTCCTTCTGATGTATGTATTTTAGCAAATAGAAACTTAATGATAAGTTATGATGTTTGGATAAGCATATACACCACACTTTGAAGGACTGTTTTCAACTTCACAGAGAGTCATCCCTTAGCTGAATGCTCCAGCAAAACCTTTAGAGACAATTCTAATGTTTTACGGTATTGGCAACTTCTGAGTGACATAGCATGTGATATAATGAGGGAATTCCATGGCAACCTGCACACTGTCACACCTTTGTTGCCTTAAAGATGTTCCCCTTGGAAGGAGACAATATTATACTGAATGTTATGCTGATACAGCAGCACGTCTGTACTCTGTCTGGTAAAGGGCTTTGTACTAAATCTCTATACCCAAATCTGAGCATTTTGTGTCCATCCCTGTACAGGTTTATTCACAAGTCTCTTCTCCATGTCTGTTTGTTCCCAATATTTCAACCTTATTCCTTCCAGATACCAAACCAACTAGTCAATATATTAACCATTGCCTTGAAATTGATTTATATCACTATCCTAGACTATTTCTCCCTTTTTGAAAAGTTGGTGGCCAGGTATACTGCTTGGAATTCTGCCCACTTGGATATTTTCTCTCACCAGTATTTTTTCATGCTACCCCTTATGTGGTAGCAGCCCATTTTCGGCTGACGTGTATATTTCACTGACCCATCTCTGAGCTCGTACTCCATAGTTTTGTCCTCCACCATCTACATGTATGAAAACAATCTTAGCTGCGGGAGAGGTATTGGTGCAAGAAGTGTAGCTGATGTTAGGTTCTTTTCATGGACTTATTGTGCTCTTTAGACCTACTGTGACTAAATCACAGCTGAATAATTTCTATTATATTATGGATTGCTACTGTGCCTACTTAAATTTATGCATTTTCAGAGATTATACAAGAAATTGAATGAAGATATATTGGGAACTACTACTCCTTTGCCCTTGAAGTTTTCTAGGGTTAATCTAATTTCTGTCATAAATTCTCTTACTCTCCAGGCCAGGGACACTGACTGGAAAGACTTCAGCAAGATACCAAGTATTTCTATCTATTTTACTCAGTCAAGAAACTAAATAATTGACCACAGAGTAGGTCTTCTAGCCTATGGGGACCACCATGAAACAGACTTAGGCCAAGGCTCCATTCATCACCTGGACTTAGTACTCACTCCCTCTAACAAAAGACTATTATGGCACACATCTCAGCTATGTTAATAGTTGTTGAATGAAAACCATGAAATTTTCTTGTGCCTACTACACAGTTATAATGGTAAACGTATTTAGGACCTTTTAGAGAAGATTGGGGGAATATTCTCTTACAGACTTGTGGTGTCATGCAGAATCCTTCTTGAAGGGACTAGAACTGATAGATGATGGAATCTGGGTCTGAGAAATAGGCCAAATAAGGAAACTTGGTGAGGATAATTGTATAAAAAGTGCTATTAACTTTTTACTCCCTCTCTCTTGATATTTGGAAGGTTGGTAAGTGAAATTATAGCCTTCTTGGATGCCTGCTTTCTCACTCAAGAAGTGCATTGATGTGTTGCCACTGCCAGAGATTCCTACAGGTCAAATCTCCCTAGTTGCCACTATTGCCTTGCTGCCTATCATGGTAATTATATCCACTTTGCCTCAGACGGTTAAATGCCACTGTCTTTCTTATTCTGAAATAATATAATCTACACTGTCACTTTGGAGGCCAATTTCTGGCAACTTTTCATACTTACAGCTAAGAGCTTCTGAGGGATGCCGCCAACCCCAGCCCTCCCAGTGGTGCATTCCTTACAGCTTCGATAAAGGAATGTCTCTTGCACCCTATAAGGAAGTATATTCACAGATAGGCTCCCAATACTCACATAATAAATCCATTTTATCAAGCTCACTTCTGTGAGTTATCTGCCTCCTTTTCCAATCCTCTGTCAAAGCAGTGATGATTGTATCTTTTTTCAAGCTTCAAGGGAAATCGATTACTTAAAAAATGGCTCAATGATTTTCTCCTTCCTGTACCCACTTCTTTGCAATGTCACATTGTCCTCTTCCTCCTAATAAGAGGAAGAGCTTATTACTTTATGAATCTCAGCTGAGTCATTAACCCACTGACCAATAGAATACAGAGGAAATGATATCGTGCCTGTGTCTCACCTATAACTTAAGAAGCCTTTCACGCTTTTCTTCTTTCTCTTAAACCTCTGCCTCCCCATCCAAATGAGTATACGTTAGCCTCCTAAAGGATGAAAGACTACATGAATCAGCCGAGCAGCGAGGTGATCCCAGACCGACTACAGGCAGACCACTGTCTGCTAACAACTGATTCCTAAGAAAATCCAGTCTACATAAACTGAGCCCAACTGACACAGAAAAAACTACCCACATGACCCACAAGCTGGTGAATAAATGATTGCTCTTCTAAGCCACTGGGTTTTGTTACACAGCATTATTATGGCTATGGAAAACTAATACAGAACGATTTCAGCAGTGAATTAGGGCTGGATCCAGGTATTTTAACCAGGATTTTTATCCTGACTCATTAGAAATCACTCCCATATCAATAAACTGTCTTGCTAACCAGCTTTATATTGTCCCTCCTCTACCTATGTGTCATATCATCAAGGTTCACTCCCTAGGTGCTCTCCATGTTTCTGCTGTTACATGTTGGTCAGTTTCTACAGTTCTTAGGTGGATGTTCCATTTCTTAACAAACTATAAACCCTACTTGACACTTGGTGTATGCTGGAACTTAGATTAGTTATTGATTTAGAGGCAATGAAGGCACCAGGAAAAAAAGCAGGAGGAAAAGCACGATTAATGTAGTATTCATCTTAGGTAAGACCATCCCAAGGTGATCTCCAGGCAGTGTACCTTTTCTCTCGCTTAGCAAAAGATCATTTCCACCAGTTTAGAGGGCTCAAAAGAATCTGAAGTTCAAAGTTCTCAAGTTGATCTGTGCAATGTCCTTTCCCTGGTCTCCAGCTCTCAGTCTTGTCTATCAAGGGCTTAAGTTTTTCAGCAAAAACATGCTGGTTCTGTGAATTTAATACCTTTGGTGATTCTGCAGGTCTTAAAATCAAAACATGGGTTTTGTTTTTAGTACAATCTGACTGTTAGCTGCTAAAGATGTGAATGGGAACCTCTTCAAATTTCTCCATAAAGGAGTTCTAGCTTGCAAAATGTGCCTTGAATTGCTCATTAGCTGACCTGAGCCTGTCAGTCTCATTCCTTAAGGCTTCCAGATCAGTAAATAAAATGTAACTACCTTCAATATCTTTATCACTCCAATATGTTTTCAATGCTAGAAGTACTGCATAAATCATTGTTTTTCTTTGGACCTGTACCTCATTTCGTTACAAACAAATGTGCGTCAAAAAGAGTTGTGACGCTTCAGTTTAGAATATGTTATCACCAGCCCATTTTCCATCATTAGTGTGGACCTTGGTGCCTTCCAACTAATTCCAGTATTTCATCTTGATGACCACCACTATTATCATCTTGGGACATATTTTCTTAAAATAAAACAATGAGTAAAGGTTTGGTATGCAAGGTACTTATCTGGGAGGTAATTACTGTTAAGTCTGGAGCCAAGAGACAGACACACAAAGCCTCATGTGTAGCAAAATGCTGTTTATTTTGAGCATCTGGGTGCAGATGGGTGGAGAAGAAAACGTGTCCACCTCAAGAGAGGGGAAAGCCTTGGATTTGATAGAGAGTGTCTCTGGGGGGAGTGAGTACCTAGGCCAGAACAGCCACTGTAATAAATTATTTTTTTTAAACAACTAATTTCTGAGACCCCTGCATCAGTCTTATCCTGCAGAGATAAGGGAGAGGGGTAGCTTCGTCCTTATCAGAGGGGATAGGAACGCTGGCTGCAGCTGTCTGTTAGGTTTACAATGTCTGGGGACTCTCTAGACTCCTGCGGCTATTGTTTTATAAGCCTAAGTTTTCCATTAACTGCATTCCATCCTATACATAGTTTTTGGGTTCCCACCAGGAACAAACCTAACAATTACAGAAAGCCCAAGTGAGATGGAAAGGGAGGAAACAGGGCTGGTGGCTTCCTGGGTCTGCAAGCTGTCCAGTCACACAGAGCCCATGCTCAGAAGGGCACCACCCTTAGCATAATGCCCTGTTGTCGCTGTCTTGACTTTCTTAGTAAGTTTATCTCTGAATTTGCATTTCATAAGTGAAGTATGATGGAAAAAATGAAGCATGCCTATGAGCAGAAGAGATACATGCAACATGCATGTCCTATTTTCCTTGCTGTCCCATTCACATAGAGAATTTGTCATGTCTTATGAATATGCAATGGCAATACTACGGGAGTTCATTCAGATGATGCATCTTCTGAGCCCAAAAAAGGGGGGGGAAGAAACTGGAGTTGAAAATATGAATTTACATGAGCTAAAGTTTTAAGAAAGAGATAGCGTTTTAATAATGGACCTGGGAAAGAGGAAATAAAGAGAGGAGATAGAGACAGACAGAGAGAGAAGGGGAAAAAGAAAGAGAATAAGAGAATGAGATAATAAATTTAAAGATTTAGCAGTTTCACAACTGTACTTTAATGAATAGACACCAGATTATTGTAAACATCTTTGAAAAGTCCTGTTTTCTGAGGAACTTCTACAATACTTCAGAGTGGATAACTAAGCAATTAACTGAAGTCTTGGTTGTAGATGAAAATAAGATGTTCCAGAAGAATTATCAATTTCATTCACGAGAAATTTACAAAAGATAGTAACATAATAGGTTATTAAAGGAAGTCAGAATAAGTTAAATTCTTACTACTTTAATGATTTTTGATATGACTTCTAGAAAAACAATATCAACTGGAAATACTATAGACCTGAAAACAGGTAAAATATTATGTTATATGACAAAATTTACTTGACTACATCAATAAATAATTAGAAAGCCTGGGATACAAGTTATATTAACTCATGTATTATATTCATATTTAAAGGAAACAGAAGTTTGGATATTTGAAAAATATGACTCGTGATATTTTAGAAAGTATATTAAAAATATAAATATTTTATATCAGATTTTAGATATAATATCCTTATGGAAACATCAGAGAATTTATTCAAAACTAAAGAAGGAAGCAATACTTCCCCATAAGCTCATTATTCAGAAAAGACCATTGGTAACTTTGAGGTAACAAAGTAACCATTGGTAACAATTGACAACTTGGAAAGTTGTCATAAGCAGAATAAGGTCTCCCCTTTAATATGTCCATATCCTTATCCATGGAACATGTGAACATGTTACCTTGTATGATAAATGGGATTTTGCAGATGTGATTAAGGTTAAGTACTTGATATAAAGATATTATCCTGGATTGTCTTGGTGGGCTCAATCTAATCACATGTATCCTTAAAAGCAGAAAACTACAGAGTAGAAAACATCAGAGAAATGCAACGTGAGAATGATTCAACTCATAATTGCTATCTTTAAAGATGGAAGAACAAGTCATGGGCCAAAGAATGCAGTCACATCTAGAAGCTGGGAAAAGCTCACAGTTTATAGCCAGCAAGAAAACAAGAACATGGGTCTAGCAATCCCATGAACTGAGTTTTGCCCACAACTTGGAAGAGCAGGAACCAAATTTTCCCTTAGAGCCTCTAAAAAGAAATAGCCTACTGATAGCTTCATTTTAGTCCGGTGAGACTCCTTACTTAGAGAATTGCAAACTCATAATTCTGTGCCATTGTTGGTCATTTTCTAGTAGTTGGGTACAATGACAACAGGAAACTAATACGCATGCCATTTCCTTATCTTTTCCTTCCCATCTCTGTAAAAAATATTCATCTTTTAAAACAAAAAACTGGCTTGTAACTTACATAATGTTCTGTGTCCTGTTTTATTTACCTTGCAAGGTATTATAAATATCTCTCCCAAGCAGCAATATACTAGAATGGTTAAGAGCAAAGTGTCTGGAGCCAGACAGCCTCAGTTCAAACCAGTGGTTTGCCTCACTGATCTGGCCTCTTTCCTACAATACAGAACGAGAGGGATACAACCTTCCACTCTATGTATGTTGCATAACACAGTCAAACAATCTCTAACACAAGCATTGTGTATGGGGGTGTAGCTTTTACTGTTTGATAAACTACCCCCAAGGAAGGTGGCTTAAAACTGAAACCATTTAATTAAATCATGATGTTATGGTTTATCTGGGCAATGGATTTGAGTTAGGCTTGCTCAGTTCACCTCTGTTAAAGCTCACACTTTCATCTGTGGTCAACAAGCAGATGCGCTGGTGGTTGGATGTTCCAGCACGGCCTCGCTCACATGTATGGTTTGCAGACTGCCAGCAGCTGGGTGAGGTGGCAAGGCCACGTATTTCTCATCACCTGCCAGGCTAACCTGGGCTTCTCATAGCAACGGCGGCAGAAGCCCCAGGAGCTACAAGAGGGAAAAAGCTCCTCTGCAAACGCAACTCAAACCTCTGCTTCCATCTTATTTGCTGACATGGTAAACGCACAAAGCCAACCCTAGATTCACAGGCCAAGGGTAATTTACAAGACAAGGGGCATATAGGTAGAGAAAAGCTCTGGCCATGTTTGGAATCTTCCAGAACTCTAGTTTTCTTCTACTTTTAAAAAAAATTTTATTAATATGATGGACTATGCTAAATGAATTTACAATCTCAACTTATCTAGAAGAGCTCAGATGTGCTTAATCTAAGTCAGACATCTCTGGCTTTGTTTATTCCAAGAATTATTACAATAACTTGGTTTATAGTAACTAAAAGATAAGTATTATAATGTATAATATGTAATACAGTGTCTAATTTCTTGCTGAAATTAAAATTTATGTTATTACAATATTTATTGCAGCTTGTCAAATAATGTGTATAACATTGAGGGATAATTTTTAAGTTATTCTCAGTGATTTTTTTTGGCCACATATATGGTAGATTCTATTGAATTTTTATAATTGAACTACATTTCATTGTTATTGCTTCCATTTTCTTACTCCTCAGTTGCACTGATAAAATGTCTGTACTTAATTTAAGTGCTGTGGACTATCATGCCCGTAATAGAATGTAATAGAAACCACAAATTAGGCAATGGGTTAGTGAGTGCCTCCGTGTGTGTTGTGTGAGTGTGTGTTTAAAGCAACTCGATCATATATACTGACCACACCCTAACTTCTGCATGTATTCCTGTATTCCCCATTGCCAGGCTTTTCTGCACTAAGCTCCTGGCAATATTATTAATAATAGTGAGACTTGCAGAAATTCTTACATAATAAGTACTATGCAGTCTCCAACAACAAAGCAAATTGATTTGTTTGTATATCGTGTCAAAAATGTGCTAAGAATTCTGGGATAGTTCTGTAACTCTATTCAAACCTAATGTTTACTCAATCTACATGAAATTACAATAATTTTTAAGTAAACGTTTTATTGTGTACAACTTTTCCCTCTAGCCTTTTTTTTTTTTTTTTTTATCTAAGGTACAGACTTTATTCACATTTCACCAGCTGTCTCCATAAGGTCCTTTATAGCAAGACTTTTATTTATTTATTTTTTTAAGGTTCAGAATGCAATCCAGTGTCACACATGGGATTTAGTTTTCTGTCCCTTAAGTCTCTTTCAGTCTAGAATGTTTCCTAAGCCTGTCTTTGCTTTTCATGAAATTGACCATTTTATTCTACAGACTGTCCCCCAAGCTGGGTTTGGGCTGCTTTCTTCCAGTCAGGAGGCTCATAACTCTATGTTCCCATGGTTGGTGATGTTGGCTTCCTTCATCTCTTGGTTATGGCAGTGTCCCCTACGTTTCTGCACCGTAAGGTTACTATTTTCCCCTTTGTAATTAACAAGGAATTTGCCAGGAGACACTTCAGGATCATATAAGT
>CAUYRT010093234.1:0-10917 GCA_963574885.1 Lepilemur ruficaudatus | reverse complement strand
AATCTTTTCTAATATAATCGCCTATGAAATGTTAAGTGAAAATCACATTAATGCACTAAGGTTAAATTCAATTGTGTAAAAGATACTTGCAATGTTGTCAAATTCATATGATAAGCTGATCAGAATATGCTTTAAATTATTAACATTATTAATTAATGATGGATTTAAGAGCTTTAAAAACAAACACTAGTCAAAATCCACTTTTGGATAAATTCACATGTTCAAAACGCAAGAAGAGTCAAGATTCAATTTACAGAATGCCAAAATCCTACTAAAAAATGCACTCAAGGGGATTCAGGTGAATGAGGTATTTAAATGAGTACACAGATTAGGTGGTGAGTTTTTGTTTTCACTTAAAATGAACGGAATTTTCTTCTCAGACCAAAGTGTTTCAGGCAAGGTAAGCTTTTTATCTGATCTAACCAGATTTTCTAAATTCCTGGCTTTAGTTTGTGTTGCTTATTTGTTTAAAGCAAGTGGCCCACATTCATTTTACAGCCAAAAGTTCAAAGGTTCCCCTCAGAAAAGTTTCCTAATATCTTTCTCTATTTTCTGGGCCTTGGTTTTGTTTTCTTGCTCCTTTTAGGTTAAGGGCTTGCCAGCATTTAAGATTTTATCTTTTCTTTTCTTCACATTAATAAAGGTCTAATGATAATCTGTTTCAGCCTGAAGGCTCTGCAAAATTGAAACAAAGGGAATAGGATTCTTATCTTACGTGTGTGTTGCTTTTTTTTTGTTTTTTGTTTTGCTTCTGCAAAAACTGTACCCTCAGAAATTTTGCTTCTGCAAAAGTATCCCTTCAGAAGGTGTAGAAAGAAGCACCTCCAAGTGTTTTACCCTGCAGGTGACCTCCTAGTGTAATGCAAATCATTAGAAGAACCTGATAGAGGTTTTTAATTTTTTCCTCCCTTGTATTTGAAGGGCTGGGTGGTGGATGTGGGCATACATTTTTCTTTATTTGATAGAGAAAACTTCTGTAGTCTTTGGTTTTTGCAGTAATTAGGCAATAGAACTGTTTCTGATTTCTGTTCTATTCCCTTTCACTCCAGTGTTATTACTGTTTTCTTGTTTGTCAAAAAAATCTTCTGATTTCACATCTGCCAATTTACTCTCATTCTCATTAAAACTTCATCTAAAAAACCTTTCCTTCAAAAAGTTTTACTCTCTTAGAGAGGCCTAGCTAAAATTCCTTCCGTTCTTTCATATTAATTAAAACCACCTTTCCTCTAGACAGTTTCACTGTAAAATATATAATAAAAGGAGAAACAAAGGAGAGGGAAAATGAAAGTGGGAAAAATGGTTACTTGTTTTGGAATCTTTAACTGCAAGCTGGTGGTGGGTGGATACTCATATTAAGTAACTAGCTTGGCTTTTATTTTCAAATTCACTCCTCAAATCTTTATTCAGACTCCTTTCTTCTAAAATGGAAGAAGTACAGAAGGGAACATCACATAGTTATTAAAACTAACCAGAATGCATCCATCTGGCTTGCCTTTCAGGGAACCAGCCCACTAATATTTGCTATGGATTTGATGACTCAACCTCTCAAGATGCAGCACAAGGATGAATTTACTCATTTTGCAGCACTGCCAAATCTCATTCACTGGAGCGAAGCCTCCTCATTTGGGTCTCATTTTTAGACAGTTGTTTATGTATTTAAAAAAATCTCCCTCAGCGGATGGATTTTTGTCGTGAATTTCTAAATGGCAAATAAACATATTCCTCCACTCCCTCCTCCATGATCCACTTGAGCTTTTTGACCACTGATCCTAGTTTTATTTCTCCTTCCCGCTTTCTTCCTCTCTTCCCATTGAGTCTAGTTCTATCCTTCTATGTTTCCTTATTTTTATTCCTTCCTTCCTTCCCCCCTCTCTTTTCAATTCAGCCACATCTATAACCTCATTTGTTCCTCCACGCTCCAGTTTCATCTCTTCCATTGCATTTGTCTAATTTGCTCCACTTAAAAAAGAAAGTCCTTTTCCCCCTTCTTTTGGAAACTGTTCATCTAAGTTTCTATCCGCCCCTCCCTTTATTTTAAAATAATAATGTTTACTGAATGCTGAGTGCAGGCACGATGCCAAATACCCACCCTCTCTGTACTCTCTCTCTTGAGGGAGGTACTTTTATTATCTTGTACCTTGGATGAGAAACAAAGGCACAGAATTCAAGTAACCCGGCAATTTGGCTCTGGAAGCAATGCACTTTAAAATAAAAAAGCTCTTTAAAAGTTTTATTAGCTACAAAGACCATTTGTAAAATACATGCAAATTATAAATGAAACTCATATCTTTTGATGGGGCAAGTTAGCAGCTTTGCCCACTAAAAGAAAAAAGTTATTTCCCTACTTTTGAGCCTCCTGCCATGTAACAGGCTTTTCGCGGCCGCTCTTCCCGTTTGGCCGGGAAGCGTGTCTCTTTCTATGACTCAGCCCAGCCCGCTCCCGGCCCAGCGGCTGACGCTCGCGGCGGAGGCGCCGGGGCCGCCGCTCGGGGGCGAGGGCTCGCGCCGGCTCCTCCCGCTTTACGGCTGCTGAAAACCCGGCCCGGCCCGGCCGCCGTACCGCAGACGAGCCCGCGCCCGCGCCGCTCAGGTAATCCGAGTCCTTCTCTTTTCAAAGTTTTGCCAGAAGCAGCTCCGAGGCGGCGCGTCCTCGGCCGAGCCGTCTGGGCTTCCCCGCCCCTCCTCCCGCCTGGGCTGTGTGGTGTTGGCCGCGCCCCTGCGCCGAGCCCTGCTCGCCTGCCCGGCTCGAAGCACCGGGGCCGGGGGCGCCCGGGGGGCGGCGGGGCGAGAGCGAGGCAAACCCGGGGCCCGTGCTGGTCAGAGGAACTGCCGCCGTTTCGAGGCCCCCGCCCACTTCTCAAAGCCGGCTGTCTTAGGAAGTGAGCCTCGCAGCCCCAGGTCCCGGCTTCTGACACGGTCACACCGCACGCACCCCGCGACGGCCGCGCTGCGGTCCGGCGCTCTGGCGGGACCGGGTAAACAAGCGGCCCGGCGGCCCGGGCTGCATGGACGGCTCGCCCCAGAGTGACGCCCCCGTGTGTGGAGTGCAGCTCCGGAGGACGTGTGGGATGGCTCTCCCAAGGAAGTTTATGAGAGGCCATGGAAGGCAGCCTGTGATTAGAGCCTGCGCTAGCCACCCTAGTGCCTGGCTTACTGCCACATTTGCCCTCCACTTTCATTGTTCCATAGCTCGTCCCTCCTGTTTTCCCCCACTTTTAAAAATTTTTTTTTTTATTTTTCTTTTTTATTGGGCATCTCGTCTTTTAGTGTCTTGTGTTCTTTTGTCCCTTTCACTGTTAGGGTAAGAATACGGTAACAACTACACATACAGTATCCTTTACATTTCTCTTCTGTTGTCTTTAGTAGTTAGTCTTTGCTTCCTAGGGTTTGCATCCTGGAGAGTGGATTAGTCAACCGTGGATTAAATTACTAAACTGAATGCTCTGCGGCAGTTAGCCCTGCGGAACGGAGAAGATAGATTTGTTTGAAATGGCCTTAGAAACCTAGATGATGGTGTTGCTTCTGTTTATGGACTACATCTTGACAAACATAAGCAATTATGTCATAGGTTTCTGTAGTCTTCACTACAGTCAGTTCAATTCAGTAACAATTCTTGGAATGTCATCCATGGGTTAGATCCTGTGCTAACGGGAGAGAAATTCAGTTCCTGTTCTCCAGAGACTCTATGTCCAGGAGAAGGGACCTTATAGTAAGCACTGGGATAGTGGTATAAAGTGCTCTGGGAGAATGGGGGAGGAAAAGATGAAAGAAAGCGTTGAGTTTTAAACTGGGTGTTGGTATTTGAGTAGGATTTCCCCCATTTCTTTTTTTCTCCTCGCTAAGAATTCTTAATGGAAAGGGGAGTTCTTTCAACAACAGCTTCACTTTAAACTGTTCAGAGATTTTTCTCCTTTACAATAAGCAGTAATCTCTGGTCTGAAGACTTCTGGGAAATATAAAAGTAACTCCTCTTTATAAGGGTGATCTAATGAATGCATTCCTGATCCCATCCAAAGAGTATTAAAGACTTTTATTATAGGACCAACAAGAGTGAAATGATACAATTTATTAATTACATAAAGCATTATCATATTCACATAGAGACTTTAATATTTATTCATTCACTTAGTCAACAATTGTTTATCAGTTGCTTACTGTGTGCCAAGCACCGTTCTTGGCATGGAATAAAGCAGAGAACGAATCTGTCTCCTTGGAACATACATTCTAGTGGAGGGAGACAGGCAGCATATATGATAAGAAAAATGTAAGGAAATACAGTAATAAGTGGTATGAAGAAACATAAAGCAAGAAATACTCTGTGTGTGTGTGTGTTTAGCAATTTGAAATAGGATTGTAAGGGAAGTCCTCAAGTGAAGGTGATGTTTCATTATGCTTGAAGCAGGTGAGGGAGTGAGCCATAGGAGATTTGAGGCAAGAGCTTTCCAGGCACAGAGAAATAGCAAGTGCAGAGGCCCTGTGTATTGATGTGTTCAGGCACCAGTAAAAAAGCCTGTGTGGCTGGAGTGGAATGAGGGAGGAAGGAGAAGTAGGATATGTGGTCTTAGGGGCTAGATGATACCAGTCCCTAGGCTTATGTTATAGGGGCTACATAATACTATATAGTCTAGTAAGCTGTTGTAATGATAGCCTTTATATGAAGTCATTTGAGAGACTATTGGAGCATTTTGACCAGAGAAATAACATGATCTAACACATCCCTTTAATGTCATTACTCTTGCTACTGTGTTGAGAATAGACTGAAGGAAAGCAAGGACAGAAGCAGGGACACTAGTTAGGTTATTATAATGATCCATATGACAGACCATGATGGTATAAACCCAGAATGGTGGTAGTAGAGGAGGTGAATAGTTGATTCTGGATACATTTTGAAGGTATAATCCATAGATTTGCTGACAGATCAGATATGTAGTATGAGAGTAAAGAAATTAAGGAGAACTTAATTGCCTAAGCACCTGAAGAGATAGAATTTCTTTGAACTGAAATGGGAAAGAGCAGGAGGAAGATGTATGTTTTGGGATTCAGAATTTGTATTTGGACATATTAAGTGTTAGATAAATTTCATTATAGATATACAAATGCAGATATCATGCAGGCAATTAGTTGGAAGACCAGGCTAATGACAGATGTTTAGGGCTCTTCATCATATAGCTGGTTTTAAAAGCAAAGAGATTGAATGAATTAATCAAAAGTATGTGGATTTAGAAAATTGAAGAGGACCAAGAATTGAGCTTTGGTACACTCTAGTGTTATGAGATGAGGAGAAACTAGCAAAGGAATGTATTAGAGCTGCATTAGAGGTAAAAGGAAAAGGAGGAGAGTATGGAATCCTGAATGTCACATGAAGTGTTTCAGGAAGGAGCTGGTCAGCTGTTTTAAAAATGAGGATTGAGAATTGATTTAGCAAAAGTTTTCATGGGGTGGTGGAAGAGAAAGCTTGGTTGGAATGTGTTTGACAGAGTTGAATGACAGACATTGAAAAGGATAATGGTATACAGCCCTTCAATATTTTTATTGAAAAAGGAGGGAGAGAAATGGAACATTAGTTGTAGGATCATATGATGTAAATAGAGTTTTAAAAATGTACCAAACAGTGGTATGCTAATGAGAAAGAGGCAATGGCGATGGAAAAATTTTAAATTTATTTATTTATTTTTTAGAGACAGGGTCTCACTCTATCACCCAGGTTGGAGTGCGGTGGTGTAGTCATAGCTCACCGCAGCCTTGAACTCCTGGGTTCAAGTCATTCTCCTGCCTCAGCCTCCCAAGTATCTGGGACTATAGACGTGCTATCACAGCTGGCTAATTTTTAAATATTTTGTAGAGACGGTGTCTCACTGTGTTGCCCAGGCTGTTCTCAAACTCCTGGCCTCAAGCAGTCCTCCCGCCTTAGCCTCCCAAAGTGCTGCGATTACAGGGGTTAGCCAGTGTGCCCGGCCTGAGGTGGAAAATTTGATGATACAGAAGAGAAAGGGGAGCAGCATTCTTGAGTAGATGAGAAAGGATATATGGGTACAACGGGAGAAGTTATCTGTTGCTAAGATCATGGGCTATTTATCTGCAGTAATAAGAGAGAAGGAAAATTGTGTGGGCACAGATGCAGGTGGGGAATGTGGATGTTCTCCTTGGATCACTCTCTTTTTTCATTGTGAGAGACAGTCGTGATGCAGGAGAAATTTGTGGGAATTGTTACCTTTTTTCCCATTTGGTCTTTGAGATTCTGAGAATTGCTGGAAGCAAAGAACTTTGTGTTTTGCTGAGGAAAGAAGAGGGAGAATTTCTGCCTTGTGTTCTGCTTGGGAAAAGACTTAGAAAGAAAGTTGAGATTACAAGATCAAAGCTAGCTAAGGGAGAAGGAAGAAATAAGACAAACTGGATCATATAAGAAATCAAAGAAAGGTTCTGATGAGGAGGTTTAGAACTTTGAATATCACCTCCCATACAGTGGATAGCTATGGTAAAGTTCTAAGAATGTTACCATTATTATCAAAGAGACTGTTAGCTTTTTAACTAGCAAGTATGATCAAATGGAGAACAGTGGTGAATCTAATTATGAAGAGGTGGTTTTAGATTTGGGAAGAGATGTTATCTAGGATTAGATTTCAGATTGGATTTTGAAAATGATATAAAAAAGACAGGATTGTCAATAAATAGGCTGTAGAGAATGGTAGCATTTTGACAATGTTGCTCATGGATATTGAGCAATTTGGCAAGATGGAGAGAATTGTTAATGGGAACGTACCTTCTTTGACTTTCCTTCAGGTATTTAGGAACCATGAGTTTGTTGAATCCTTGTTATAAAATAAGGTTCTATGTGAGATCCTGGCAGGGGATGATGACTACTATGTTCATGACATGATCTCTGCCTTCAAATTACTATTTTTTAGTACATGAAGGAGAAGAGAATATATGCAAATATTCTGACACAATTGATAAATACTTTATGAAGAGTACTGAATGCTTTGAAGTTATTGGGTTCTAAAAAAGTTTTTATTATAGAAATTATCAGGTACTCAAAAGTAGAATAGTATAATGAACCCTATTATACTCATTGCCCTTCAAAATCCATCAATTTTCTGCCAATCTTGTATGTTGTGGGAGGGTAGAGAAATGAGAAATTGTTTTTGTTGGTAGGTCAGGACATGAAGACTTCATGGAGCCTCTTCTGTATGAAGAGGTGGACAGAACATTGAGTTGAATTGTAGAGTTCTTGGTTCTAGTTCTGTGTATGCCAGTAGCTTGTTAGGTAACTTTCTGTCACGTCATTTCTCTGTTCTTCACTTTTATTCTCTGTAGAGTGTGATTGTTATTCTACACCAGGGGTCTGCAAAATGTTGCCCTGAGGCCAATTCCAGCTTGCCACCTGTTTTTGTAAATAAAGTTTCATGGGAACACAACTTTGTCTATCAGTTTATTGTCTATGTCTGTGTTTGCCATAGACCATAGGGTTGAGTAATGGAAACAGAGATTGTGTGGTCTGAGAAGCCTCAAATATTTACTATCTGGCCCTTTACAAAATGTCTGCCAACTACTGTTCTATATGATCTCTGAGGTTCCTTTAACTCCAATATGTTAATCTATTAGATGACTAAAAATTGGTAATAGTAGCTAATATTTTTTGAGCATTTACTAAGAGCCAGCATTATTCTTTTGCTTTGTATGCAATCACTTATTTAATCTTTACCAAACTATCAGATAGTTTCTGTTATTTTTACAAATGAAAAAACTAAGACATTAGGTAGATAACTTGCCCAAGGTTACAGAGAAACGAATGAAGCCAAGCAGTTCTGTTTCAGCATCCATATCCTTAGTAATAATGCTATATTATCTTTGTGTATATATATTAAAAAAATGAAAAGAATTTTAGCCAATCAGAATGAACATTAATTCATAAATCAATGATTTGCATTTAAGTAAGGTCCTGTATTGTAATGACAGATGTAAAGGCTTTGAAATGCTGACTAATCCTAAATGATTCATTACAGTTGAATAAAGAATGAAATCCGAATATGCCTGTATAGAAAATTTTAGTACACAATCATTTTCTCATGATGTCTTAGTGGATTTTTGAAAGCAGAATGCTTTACTTAAGAAGTAAGTAAATATAAAATGATATAGCAATAGGAGCCTATTATTATTTCTACTTACAATATTTACCAGTTTTCAGAAGTTCATCTCTGGTATGGTAGGTGATTGGTACACAAGATTAGGGAGTTAGGGGCCAGGGTTCTAGTCTCAGTTCTGTCCCCGGCTAGTTTCTTATCCATGTCTTACCTGACCTTCAGTTTTTTTACTGGAAAGTGAGGAAATAGCTTAAGATCATTTTTAGGGCTTTCTACGGCTCAGAAATATTATGGTCACATAATTTTTTACATAGTACGTTCAAAGAAATAAATGAGGTAGCTTTGTGGGAATGAGGTTTGTTAAGGCAAAAATTTAAGATCTCCTTTTTCCCGTCTCTACACACACAAACACATGTATAGATATGTATACACGTAGATGTCAGCATTCACATATGATGTAATTAAAAAGTGATTCAATTGTTTTTATGTTTGGTTTATTAGAAATCTATAGTCATATTTGGTGTATAGGTAGTAAAATATGTATCCTTATGTTTGTGTGTTTTTGTGTTCGTATGGGGGAATAGATAATTTTTTCCCTGCGAGCCAAAAACATGCAGTTGTATGGGAAGCGAGTCTGATGAATTCTTTGACCTCTGTGGTCTTGCAGTGTGTCTCATATTTTTTTTTTTTTACCAAAATTTGATTCATTGCACAATGTTTTTCAGTTAAAAAGTAAACAGTATTCCTGAAAGCAGGGTTTTTCTGTTTTGCACTGTGCATGGATGGGATGTTGATGTCAGACAAAATTGTAAATTAATTGTTTTGACATTTTGATCTGAGCGGTTTAGATAAGAAAGGTGATTTATCTTGCATAGAAACCTAGTATTTTGAGCTCAGCATAACTCTTCCCTAATTACTTGTTTATAAATGTGGTTTTGGTTTTAAAGAGTTAAGTTTTAATCATAATGAGAATGTATGCTGTCAGTATTAATTGCCAAAATATGACTTGATAGGAATATATTAAAGATATTTTAATTTTTAGATAGTCTATCATGAAATATTTCAGAAGTGCTAAGAATCTCTTAAAAACAGATGATCAAAATTCCATAATTTTAAACTTACTTTCATTGTATGTAATACCACATTTTTTTTTAATATCGTGGATGGCTTTTTGCTTTTTTACAATCTTGGTATGTAAAATTACTCATGAACTTCTTCAGTTTTAGGACTTTATTATATTGGTGCAGCCTTTTCTTTTGGTAAATTTATGCATAGGCTGTGCTTTCTTATTCCTGTGCATGAAGTACAATTTATTATTGACGATGAAATAACCTAAAATAATGTACCCCTAAATGGATTCTGGGTCTCTTTATCTTTTTATACTTAGAAATTGGAGAAAGATCATTGATAAAAATACTTTTAAATAAATCATACTATTTCTGTAAATAGTGTATGTGTGTGTTTTCATTTCAGTTTAATACACTACTTAGCAGTTTGACAACTTGGTATCTGGTTCTAAGAAGCACTTGAATCTTAGTACCTAGTAGGGACCATTCCGGTTCTTTGAACCAAACCTTAAACATATTCCCTGCTAGACTTCAGAACTCTCAGAATGCTCAAACCAAAGTAAACAACTTCTGGGGCACTATAACACTTTTTTTAAATCCTGGTCATAGAAATCAGTTTGAAATTTTTCATCATATTCAGGTGATAAAAACCTATTTTATCTGATCTTCTTGGATGAAGAGATATGATGAAGATCGAGACAAGCTTAAAAAACCTTGTGGTCTTGGACCTTTTCCTTAAATTTAATTATGTTAGAGTCCAGAAAACTTTAAAAATAAGAACTAGTTATTTTCAAGCAAATGGCTATTAATTATGCAGGAAGCCTCTTCTTGTGTTTATGTGTTTGCAAATGCCTCAAGGCTTTACTGGCTCTTGTTTAGTGAGATAAGACAGCCTGTGAATGGCATTATCTAGGGAGGCTCTGTTTACAGAGCTACATGATTCCAAGCATAAACCCGTTTTTAGTATGGCATACCTTGAATTTACCCATCCCCTCCCCTCACTTGATTTCTGATGAATGTTATTTCCATATGTGCACATAAGTGTTGATCAATTAGTTCGAATTTAATGGTGAGAACATGTGGTGTTTGTGTTTCCATTCTTATGATACTTCTCTTAGAAGAATGGTCTCCAGTTTCATCCAGGTTAATAGAGGAATAGAGGAGGTATTAGTTCACTGTTTTTTTTTTTATGGCTGAGTAGTACTCCATGGTATACATATACTACATTTTATTAATCCATTTATATATTGATGGGCACTTGAGATGTTTCCACGTTTTTGCAATTGTGAATTGTGCTACTATAAACATTTGAGTGCAGGTGTCTTTTTAATAGAATGTCTTTTTTTCCTTTGGGTAGATACCCAGTAGTGAGATTACTGGATCAAATGGCAGTTCTACTGTTAGCTCTTTGAGGTATCTCTGTACTCCTTTCCATAGAGGTTGTACTAGTTTGTAGTCCCACCAGCAGTGTATGAGTTTTCCTGTCTCTCCACATCCATGCCAACATTTGTTATTTTGGGACTTTTTGATAAAAGCCTTTCTCACTGCAGTTAAGTGATATCTCATTGTGGTTTTGATTTGAATTTCCCTAATGATTAGACATGTTGAGCCTTTTTTTTATATGTTTTTTGGCCATTAGTCTTTCTTCTTTTGAAAAACTTCTGTTCATGTCCTTTGCCCACTTTTTAATGGGGTTGTTTGATTTCTTGCTGATTTTCCTGAGTTGTCTGTAGATTCCAGTAATCAGCCCTTTATCAGATGTGTAGCAC
>CAUYRT010093231.1:0-20176 GCA_963574885.1 Lepilemur ruficaudatus | reverse complement strand
AAATATCTGCTTATTATATAAATAATTTCATATTAAGTAATAGAGTGATGACTTTTTTTTTTTTTTTCAGACAGAGTCTCACTGTGTTGCCCAGGCTAGAGTGCCGTGGTGTCAACCTAGCTCACAGCAACCTCAAACTCCCGGGCTCAAGCAATCCTTCCGCCTCAGCCTCCCAAGTGTCTGGGACTACAGGCATGCGCCACCATGCCCGGCTAATTTTTTCTATATACTTTTAGTTGGCCAATTAATTTCTTTCTATTTTTAGTAGATACGGGGTCTCGCTGTTCCTCAGGCTGGTTTCAAACTACTGACCTTGAGCAATGCTCCCGCCTCGGCCTCCCAGAGTGCTAGGATTACAGGCGTGAGCCACTGTGCCCAGCCCAAGAGTGGTGACTTTTGGTACTAGAAAATAAGCAGTCAGCCCGTGGACTACAGTGTAGGCCTAACTATTAGGTACAAATAATAATGTTTAACCTCAAAGTCATTAGTCTAGGGATGTGTGGCTGAGATGGGCAGAGGTAAATCAGGGCCCTTTGCAAAGCAGATTTGGGACTAAGGTGAGACTCGATTGTTTTATGTAAGCTGTAGCTATGAAAGCCTCCAGGGGGCCATGCACCTTAATTCCCTAAACTCAGTTCCCTGATGAAATCTCTGCATTTTGACTCCCACTCCCATCTTGGCCTCTGTCTGAAAGAAAGATGTGTCTAACTCTGTCCCCTTCAAAGCTACTTGATCCAATCCCCCTCTTCTCTTCTCTGGAACATCGAACAATCTTTTGCAGTCAACCTGTCTGCCTCCTTCTGCCCCTCCAACTTTTACTGTGCTCTGGTTTCCCTAATTCCACGATATGTAAACACCAAATAAACCCCAAATTGTCCCTTGATCTTTTTCTTCCTTCATAGTAACATCCTGTCTCTGTCTTTATTTAGTGGGTGGAATTTTGGGGAAAAAATATATTATCTGTTGCCTATAGTTCTTGACTTGCCGTTTATTTCTTGGTGCATGGCGTTCTAGCTCTGACTACCATCTCTAATGATAAAAATAATGGAGCAACAAGAATGAACAATAAAAGCAATTGTAACCATCAATACTTTCCTTAGATGGTAGAGCCTGTTGCACAACTTGCCTTTTCTTCTTTTGAAAAATCCTGGTGGGTTTGGTTGTATTCTGCTGGAGACAGGTTAGAAGTGAGCTGATCTGCCTGTTTTGGAGATACAGAAGGTAACCCTAGAGGAGAGGAGTAGCAGAGGGGAGAGGCTGCCCAGGGAACAGTGAGGTGACAATACCCTGTACAGTGTGACCTCCTGACGGCCGACCACCCGTTCTCCGGCAAACCTAACTGATTGGCGCACCTGCCGTGAACAGGCATCTTTAGGCATGAAAGCAGGGAAGGTCTAGTTTCACATTCAGGTTGGTGTTGGAGAAGCAGATGGACGCAGCATGTTCTCACTACGTATGTCCGCCTCCCTTACCACGGGCACTGTTCAAGAAAAGATCATGTGTCTTCAGCGCTGTAATCCAAACCTTCTAGCTGTACAATAATCCTGTGCAGTACCCCGTCTTATTGTCCCTATCCTGCAGACGAGGAAATCAAAACTAAGAAAACTTCAGTGATTTGCCAAGGCTGATAGAACTAGGAAGTGTGAGTCAGGAATTCATGTCTCCTTGTACTTTGTAGGTCCTCGATTTGTGCAAGTAGAATTGACTCCGTTTCAAAGGCAGCCTGCATTTCAGTGAATTGGCTTGTGAGTATATCCGTCAGCCCTGTTCTGGGTAGGATGCTGTCTTCAACACTAATATACAGGCAAGGACTCACACTGAGCTATTGCTTGTAATAAAATAACCTAGAAATCTATTATTCTACTGTGGTGCTATCAGCACTAGTAAAAAACTTTATTTGATTTCTGTTTTTCTCATTTATGCTACAAATGAAGAGAATAGCCTAAGGAAAGTGATTTGCCTGTCATTTGATCTTTATGAAGAAATTACACATAATTAACTTATTTCATTTTTAGTAAGCTACTAATTAGGTGATTCGTTGAGATTCCAAAGGATTAATTTTCTGGCTTCCAGCGTGGAAGTAAAAAAAAAAAAAAATCCGCTATTACAGAGAAAACAAAATCATCAGGAGTTCTTGAGCCCCCAAAGAAAATAAATGATTGAACAAAAGGATTGCAATGCGAGGCTTTAATCTGAGCATTTAAAGAGAAACAGAGACTGATGAAATCTTATGATCAAAGGAACCAAAGTAAAATAGAAACAAATGATTTATTTAGCTGACGGTAACATTTTTCTTCGTGATACTTATTTTTCTTAGAAATCAAACCCATCATATCATCTCTACTGTGTCATAATATTTTTGATTTCACAGCGTGGGTTACTCGACTCCTTTATTTTTAAATTAAGCCTTATTATTCCCAACAGATAACTTAACATTTAGTATGTGAAGGTCATTGCCATACGAACGTGAGATGGAAAAAATAAAATTTAGCAGCTGTATCCCATTATACTAGTCAGAAAGGGAGGAGAGACGAACAAACAGCAGCGTAAGGCGGCTGCAGGGTGGATGGTGGGTGAGACATGCTGAGCAGTCCAGCATTTTGTCGTCGGGAGAATCTGATTGTACATTGTTTTCCTCAAATTTTCATCTTGTATTTAGAATCAATGAGAATATAGAAGTGTTGAGACCTAGGACCAAATTGAGTTGATTTTATGTGATCTTCACTTGTTTGGTGAAAAGAACTTATTTCAGGAGACAGATATGCTAGCTCTTGAATGCTGGATGATTTTAATCATTATTATGATGATGTTATTGAAGATTATTTACAAGAAAAATCTGAGGTTTGTTTTTTTTTTTTTAGGAATATCTACACCCCCATTGAACGTGGTCACATTTCCAGACCTTAGAGTTTTGCTGCCTGATTTCGTTTGTATTTATAACTTACGTGAATGCAGCAGCAAACTTAGTGTAAGATACACCTTTTAATGGGAGTTTATTTAAGTACAACAATATGAAAGCGAAATTCAACAGAAAACACTCTTAATAGTTCTATCCCTCATAAGCCCTTAAGGTTTTTAGGGTTTTGCTTTATTTTTGAAGTTTCTCACTTCTTCAGTATATGAGTGAAAATAGTCAAGAGACTTTTTTTTTTTTTACCATCACCTACTGATGAAAGTTATAGATGAAAGGGATCTTAGAATCCTCCTAGTAAACAGTGCATTGATTGGAAAGAAAATAAGGTTTGGGGAGAAGAAATCTCTTGCTAAAAATATACAACTAGTTAGTGACAGGGCTGGGATTAGAATCCAGGACACTAAATGCCTAGGTCACTTCTGTTTTTCACAGTTCACCTACAAGTCTCTGCGCTCTCAATTCTAGGACCCGGCTATCTGTTATCTCTTGAGTTAGGGAAGAGTTAGACCACAACACCGTTGTTAGTAGCCACCTACAGTTCTCCAGAATTCTATGGAAATTTTCACTGGCATTTATGGAACAAAATATGGAATTTCCCTCTCAATTCGGAAGTGATTTTGGCAAAATCATATGATTAAATGCCAGGTCAGGTGCTATTATCAGCCAAGTTTTCCCCCCGGCCCTAACTTTATGTTTCCCGAAGTGACGTGTACATACTACGGGAGACAGGCAAGATTATCAACTGGGGAAATGGGAAGAAAATACTAAACCTTTTATTTGTATAAAATTCCACTCTGTCTGTGTAGATATAGCTATAGTGTTAGTGTTATTTAATATAATTTGCAAATGAAAATAAGTTATTAGTGGTTGTGGAGCAGGTTCACTAGGGGCTGGTATCAATCCCAGGGGAAGACTCTGTATATCTCTTGCCAGTGTCAGGCACCCATATGTAGTCAGTCCACTTGCATGGATCAGGTGAGACAGAACAACAACTTCATTGCTCACAGACAGGCAGCAAGGGATGACAGAAGGCTAGGATTCATAGAGAGCCTGTCCTCCAAAGCTCAGGAAAGCCACCCAGGGCTGATGGAGTCTTATTAGTACGTACCCTATGTTGCACTGCAGCGGAGAGACCCCAAAAGCACATGCTGTCCTGGGTGGCACACGCAGGGGCACCTTATGCTAGGAAGGATGGGAGCAGAGACCAGGATGTTCCATGCTGCTCCTTACTGCAGATATTGTATTCCCATATATTCTGTAGTTGTCCTAAAACTACAGCAAGAAAGGGGAGATGAAGTCGGTCATCAAAGCCATCTGGGGATCTTTCCTGCAGTGGTGTGTGTGTGTGGGTTTTATGTTAGGGTGTGATATAAAAAATGTTTGGACAGCAATATTTTAACTAAGACCACCTTGAGAAGGTAAACCCTAGCCATAAAAAGGAATGACTCTGAGGTCTGTTTTCAAATTGTCATCACAAAACATCACACACTCTTTATGGGAGCTCTTAATTTTGCTATCATTGATTCTTCTCTCAGGTAAAACAAATCATATTTTAACCCTCCATCGTCTCTGGAATGAACTTGATAATTGTGTTTTCAGATTCACATGCAGTTTTCAAGGTCTGGAAGGTGGCTTCAATTATTTTTCAGTTTGAACGTTGGAATACAGGAAAAATAACTCTGGTCATCAGTAAAATGTCCCTAATGATTGACCCTTGACATTATTGATACAATTCCTAGAGTTGCATGTCAGGAGAACTGGCCTTGGCTGATAACATTTCATGGGGCTGGTCACTACTTCTGTGTGATTAATATTTGGTTTGTGATTTTATCTTTAGTCTGGAAATGAGGAATAGGCTACAAAGTCTAAATGTCACATAATTTCCCTTCTGGTAGTTGCAGCCCAGTAATCCCATCCATGACTCTCTTCTCGAGTGTGTGTCATGTGTAGTGCTGGGTAGATGGCCACCATTTCCATGGGATTTTCAAATCATCACCTGATTCACAAAATGCTCACTGGCTAGCGGTGTTGTAATCCTACCTCTAAAACAAGATGCTAAACTAGTTTGGAATTTCCCAACATATTGCAGGGGCCAGTCTTAAAACTAACTCTAGTGTGATTTCTGTGCAGAGGATTATATCCACTTGAAATTTTCAATCAAAATATTTCTTTTCCCAGACATATTTATTTATAATTTATTTATTTTATTATTTCATTTATTTTACAGAATCAAATAAAATTAGGGTGATTGTCTTAGTCACCTTTCAAGAGCAAGGGCAATCCGCTCTGATTCTTTTAAACGAGATATAGAATAGAAGAAGAAAGAGTATTCTTTATTTTACTGTTAAGTAAATGCCCTCGTGATTGTTAATAAATCAAATAGAAGTGGTTTTGTCACACAGTTAACTGCTAGAGTTCAACTAGTATATTATTAAAGTCTATTAGATCAGCATACTCCTTTTCAATTTTTTAATAGTAAGGTTTCAAATGTAGTTGAAACTGAAAATGTTATACTTTACTGAAAATGCTATATTTTATAACATTTGCTTTATAACATTTTCAGTGAAGTATCCTAACAGAGATTTTCTTCATGTTAATCAGCTTTTGAAATTAGCCTTTCAAGCTAAAAGGAAAAAAAAAAAAAACTCCATAAAATTTTATTTTCATCAAATAAGGACCAAATACTCTGCAACCATTACTGTTTGCTAATGTGTATGCACATATGTGTGTAGACACATAGACACCGTAGAAGGATGTGGGCCAGATGGGGATGGGGTCTCTGATGAAGAAAGTGGGAGGGAAGGACAGGGGTAATGTTTGCTTTTCACGTTTCTGTATTTTTAATATTCAAATACTTTTTCACATATCACTTGTTTAATTCAAAATAAATGAACAAAATCATCTTAATTAAATAAGGTACTTTTATGTGGCAAATGTATTTTAAATGTTCCCACCCAGGAAACACAAAATGTTTCATGTACATAATTCTATTATCATTAAAGTGCCTACTTTGACAAATTATGAATTTGCATATAACTAATAACTATGACTATGGCTGTGCTTTGGATGTGGTTTGTTCCTGCAAAAACTGATGTTATAATTGATCCTCAATGTGTCTGTGTTGGGAGGTGTCTGGATAATGGGGATGGTTTCCTCGTGAATAACTTAATGCCCGTGGAGGTGAGTCAGTTCTCTTTTGCAGGAATGGGTTAGTTCCTGAGAGAGTGGGTTGTTAAAAACAGTCTGGCTTCCTCAGGGTCTCTCTTGCTTCCTCTCTTGCCATGTGATCTCTGCACATGCCTGCTCTCCTTCCACTTCCCACCATGAGTGGAAATATCATGAGGCCCTCACCAGGCACAGCTGCCCAGCCTTGAACTTGCCAACCACCAGGATCCATGAGCCCAGTGAATTACCCAGCTTCAGGTATTCTGTTATTGCAAAATTAAACAGACTAAGACAGCTATTAAAAATAAAATACTTTCTGTGTGCAGAGCTAGCTGAGTTTTTTCAAAGCAAGAGAGATATTTCCTTCAATTTATAATCATCATTTAATGGACTAGCCAGTTTTAAATTTTTTTAGAAAAAAATTAAATAGTAGTTCCAATGAACATGATTAGCTTTGCATAGCCTCAAAATAAATCTGTCCATTTTAAGAACATCTTAGAGAACTCCAGTAAACTGGCCAAAGTGGTCATAGTAGGTGGCAGAGCCCAAGCTTTGCTCTAGCTGTCTCCTTCAGATAAAATGCCCCAGCACTGTAGTAAGCAGCTGTCTCCAAAGGCTGGATTTTTCAGGTCCAGCCAGTGCCCTACCTCCACCGTCTCGTTAACAGGACTGGACACAATCTGATACTCCTCTTGCCATGTCCCTTCGGTTAATATATCCTTTTCTGGACTGTATTTACATCACAGATAAAGCCACTATCCACTAATAACTTTAACCTGAGGGCACAGAAAGCAATTCTGTGTGTCCATCATTTTTGAATCTCACATGCTTCCTGTTGAAGGGCAGCTTCCCTTACCTCGAGGTTTAGGAATATCTGCTCGCTGGTGCCCCCACATCCGGCAAGCCTGTCTTCTTAATGTACACTGGAAAGGAGCTATATTTTAGGACAAATATGTGTCCTTTATGTAAAATGTCACACTTCTGTATCAAACAATAGACACCTCCCCCCAAACAATCCCAATTATGTGGCGCTATTCTGCAGATGATTTTTCTGTAGCTTTAATTTTCCTACTCGGCAGGTTGCAGTATGCAGCCATGTAATAACCCCACTGGTTCAGCCCTCACCCGGGCTTAGAGGCTGTTATGTTCTCATGGACTAAGCAATTCATCTTGGTGTGTAGGTGTGTTTGATTCTGCTCATCATGCCTTTTGCACTTGCAGAGGGGGGATCTTTTTGTCAACCTCTAGCCACTGAAGAGTCTTCTGAAGGCTAGCTTGTATGTCCCTAAACACACTGTACACGTTCCGTCATTATAACAAATAATAATTGTTCATTCTCTTTCAAATATTTAAAGTTGGATAAAGTTTACCATTTCTCACTTATTTTCCAACACTCCCTCCACAATATTGACAGCTATAACATAATATATAATCCCTAGCTGTTTCTACTGTTGTGCAAATACCATTTGCTCTTTCTGGAATGGCCTCCTACTCATCTCCTGAGGTTCAGCTTAAATGCCTCACTTTCACACACCTTTCTCTCCCCAGCTCCCCCCAGCTTTCACTGTTAGATTTCCTCCCTCTATGCTTGCATGAGAATTTGCTCACATTTTTACTAACACATTTAATATACTACTTGAGACTAGACACACATACCTCTTTCTTCAAATATAATAGATATATTGCTCTAGTTTCTGGGGAGAATATCTGCTGTGGCCATGCAAAAAATGAATGAATGGATTAAAAATGGAATTGTTTGAAGTTGGATTAATTTTTCATGAACTTTTTTTATAGCTGCACATATTAAAGTTGATGCAATGTAGTGTTCAGTAGCCTGAGATTTTGGAATCAGAAAATGTTTGATGAGCTCAGCCTTTTACTCCCAGTGTCATCTTGTCTGACGCTAGTTAGGATGATCTTGATCAGCATCATCTGATGATTTCTTGTTTTTAATACACACTCCCCACCCAAACACAGCAAGCTTCTCATCTGGGCTGACACAAACACACACACACACACACACACACACACACACACACTACATCACATCTAAATCTAAGAAAACATTTACCCATCTTCAAAAAGGTTGCATAAAGTATATGTATTAAGAACTGCCTTAATCAGTCCAAGCTGCTATAAACTGGTGCCATAGACTGGTGTCTTAAACAAAAACATTGATTTCTCGCCATTCTGGAAGCTAGAAATCTGAGATCATAGTGCCAGCATGGTGGGGTTCTTACTGAGGGTCCTCTTACTGATTGGCTGGTGGCTGGGGCTTTTTATTGTGTTTTCATGTGACCAGGAGAGACTGGAAGCTCTCTGGTATATCTTCTAATAAGGGCACTAATCCCACCATGAGGGCCATACCCTCACCTAATTGTCTCCCAAAAGTTCCATTTCCAACCACCATCACATTTGGGGCTAGGGTTCAACATATGGATTCAGTCCATAACAAGACCAGAAGGTAAATAATGATAATTTAAACATGCCATATTTGGAAACTTATAAACCTTTTGTTTTATGTGATTTAAAGACTTGTATCTTTGAATGTTGTTATGAACAAAGAGAAATTATCTATCTATAAATTAATGTGGGCTATAGAAACATTTGTTTATGATTTGTCCTTTCCCCTTAATGATAATAATGTTGCATCACATCCATGATGTTTTTATCTTTTTGAAGGTAATTTCACATACATTATCTGATTTTTCAACCACTGCCCGGTGTAATGTCAGAAATGTTTCCAAGCTTGCGCTCATATTTGGTTGTTTAAAGAAGATTCCGTCCTTAGATGTGGTTACACGTGAAACATATATTTACTTCGGTGCACCGAATCAGTGAAACTTGTAGCAATTTCAATTGTGCTCATCCAAGGACAAAATTAGGTTTTAGAATTTAACCCGGGTGGCATAATAAAATATAAATAACGTGTTTACCTGAGAGCAGCAGGAACAAAAAGAGACAATCTGCAATACAAGCCATTAGAGAACAGTAAGAAGATGTGACCATGAAAATATTAATGAATGTTGACCCTCTGAAGTTAAAATAATAAGAAAAAAAAGAAGAAGAGGAGAAAATTAAGGGTGCTCCCAAAGCTGAGAAACAGTTCATGAATTAAAAAGCCCCTCCATGGTATCTATTCTTTTACGGAGGGGCTCTTTAACTTACATGTCCCACTTTCTGCACTGGCTGTAACATGTCTTATGTTAAAAATATACATGTCTGTCTCCCTTTCTTTTTTTTTATTTTTTGTTTTTTTTATTTCAAAATATTATGAGGGTACAGATGTTTTTGTTACATGGATACCTCTTATAATGCTTAAGTCAGGGCTTTTAGTGTGCCGTCTCCTGAATAGTGTTCATTGTACCCGATAGGTAGGTTTTTACCCCTCCCCTCATCCTTCCCTCCCGTTCTTGATCCCCTAGGACCTTTACATCTCTTTGTGCCCCTGTGTGCCCATTGATTAGCTCCCAATTATTAGAGTTCCCTTTCTAACGAGTTAGAGCCTTACAAATCTTTGATTCTTCCAATGATTGGCATTGCCAGACCTTGCACGGAGATTAGACAGTGGCTACATGTTTGTTGAATTGTACTGAACTTTTAAGCAAGGGTAAAATTATGTCAGCTCTAGGCCTACATATTGTTTCCTAAATGGAAAGCAGTTGCGGTAAAGGAAAAAAAGGTGAAACTGATCACTTTCTTCAGTGCATGAATAACCATAAAATGCAGTTGTGGTTTTTTTCCCAATAGGAAATATAGTTATCCTAACCATAATCTTAGTTTGGTGTGAAATATATTATTCATGACGCGTAATTATAACGAGTAGCTTACTTTTTAAAGAAGACATAGTGATGCTAGCAGTGAGAGTGGAATTGGCCGTTTCCCCCCATAAAGCTCAGAGCCTTCCCCAGGCAATAAGATACGGCTTTGCCAGTGGAACATGTGGATAAAAAGATGAATGGCCCACTATCTCGGAGCCTCATTTTAATATTTAATTTTACTTTGAGGCACGTCCTGGTATACTAGAGAAAGCCTTTATTTGCTTTTATTCTCTAGCATTAATTTTGTTGCACTGAAATACACCGAGTGCTTTACTAAGTGTTAAATTATTCTTAATATTGTGAATACAAAGTTTTAATTTTATGAATGAGTTTATATTCCCAAAGTCACCCAGTGCTGCAATGATAATACTGATTTTGAGCCTGATTCTTTCCTTTTCAGCAAAAGCTGGCGTGTCTACAGCATGACAGTTTGTTAGTTGCCACTCACTAGTTTAATTCTCATGTGGGGGTGTCTCTCCATGTCAGGGAGCACAGAAATGGGGGCATCAAAGTTACAGACCCCAGTTTCAAATTGTACTTCTGCAGTGACTGGATTTAGAGATCAGGACCATTGATTTGGAGATGGAAGGACCAGTGCTGGCAATTATTCATCACCTATTACCTGCCAGGCATAGGATCAGCTGTGTCTCATGTTCCCTCATTTACTCTTGGAATCAACACTGGTGTTCATATTTTGTAGAGAATTTGCTGAGCCTAAGGGTGGTTAAATGACTTTGCAAAGATATCATAGCTAAAAAATGTCAGAGATGAGACTGAGTCCCAAGACTTTGTGATTCTAACGCCCGTGTCTTTCCCTCTGCCTCCAGAGAATCAGCAGTCACCGGTGGCGTCAGTTTAAAATCTCCAAGTGGTTGTTTTGTCACCATTGTGTCCCGTCACCCCAGTTTTACCCACAAAGCTCTATTGTACTGGCTCAAGACTCCAAATGCTATTAAAATGAGAAACATGTAAATGATAGCATTTAAAGACATTTAAGTCAGTCCTTTTCTTCTTGGCCAAAAGCTGAGAGAATAAGCTGAGCTAGCTGATTAGGCAGAGGTAACACTAGGAAAAAAATGTTTAGAAAACTCAAAAGGCAGATTTTAACTGCTTCACTGTTTTGCTCCAGGCTATTGTCACTGCTGCTCTTCGGAGAAGCTCGTGTGTCACAGGAATATTAAGTGAACTGGGTGACCTGAAAGGTGTATATCAAATGTACTGTTAAAAGGTCTTTATATAATACATCAGTAATAAAACTGCATCATAAAACTCTTGTAGATATTTGCATTATGCAAATGATTATTCACTTTAGGAGCCAATTTTTATAATCTGTGTGAAATTAGCTTTCTTTTACTTGCTTTCCTTCTTCAAAGTATTAATAAAATGCATTCTTCTTCTATATCATTACTATTAATAATATTTTTGAAAATTTGGGGGAAAATCTCTTTTACTAAGCCTACATACAGGATCCAAATAGTTAACATAATATCTGATTCTTCTGTTGGTCTCTAAATGAGGATTATGTAGCTGAAAGAATATAAATAACTCTGTATGTCCAGGTCAACATTTCTTCCCTTTGTATATGTTATGTAGTATGTTATTTTGTTACTATTATTAAATTTTCTTATTATTTAAAACCCAGGTTCTTATTACATAAAATTTGGGGGAAAACTACATATCTTTTTCCAGCTTGACATGTTTGCTTTTATGTACATTTCTTGATGTACATATAAAATTTAAGTATGTTCTATGGATTCATGAGCCATATTCATAAAGCATCCTGAAATTTTCCAGTGGCGTATAAAAATACAGAGCTGTCATATTTGCATTGAATTATATAAAACTGATAACAATGAAACTGGCATATTCTAAATGGGAGGTACATTAAATCCATGTATTTTTGTCATTTTTTACTTTTATCTGTACTCATTTCGTAGCAGAAGAGAATAGTCTGCTTAAATCTGTTTTTAATAAGATAGTTTTAAAACTTTACAACTTTATGCAAAAGCTTACATAAATTGCCTTTGTAGTTAATTGACTGAAAATGGAATTCTTTAGTCACACGTAGGTGATTATGAAATGAATGTCCTTCCGCCAACATTTGCTTCCTTGTTTGGATCAAATATATGTCTTCCCATTTGTAGATATTTTCCTTTCCTTTTCTTTCCTTTTTTTTTTCTTTCTTAAACTTGTGAAGTGAAATGAAGTCATGTATTCAATTAAATAATAGTATGTAAAAGGCAGCAGTTTTCACCTAACTGCACGACTTTATTTTGCTGGGTTAAAATGCTTGGCTAACATATGTTTGCTATAGATAAGGTGCCTGTTTAAAAATGATGTTCAAAAAAGCTGGCCAGGGATAGTTCTTTCTGTCTCATTAAAGACAATATATACTTTCTATCTTTTTTCTTGCTTTAGCAAAGCTAGTATAGATGAACTATATTCAAATTATCCATTATACTTTGGAATTACATTTAAATTTACCACTGAATGTCTGTGTTTGGATTTCACAGGAGCATCATAAATGCAGAGGCATCATATAGTTATTTCGTAAAGAGGAGCTAGGATAAGACCGCTTTAAACACTCTGAATCTTTTCCAAAGTTTTGTCCATTTCTTCATGCTTAGGCTAGGGGTTAACCAATTAATAAGCCATGAAAAAGTAATGGGTTAATTTTATACCAATTAATTTTAAGAACCTCGAAAGATATGTTTTTGTTATGGCTGCAAAACTATCGTGTTTCTACAGAGAAGGACTTAATATGACACTGTAAATAGTGTTGCAGACTTATTTTTGCCTGTGTCCCATAATTAAGGATTTCCAAGCATCAAAGTTTATGCCTACCTGTTGTCAACCCTTTTCTTTCTTGCCGTGTCTATCAGTGTTGCCTTTCCAAGAAAATATATTAAATGCACAAGGGATCTGACTGTCTATACAGAACTGAGTGGTGTGTACGTGGGGAAGAGAGGATTGAGGGAAATTAAGATATAAAATTTATTCCATCATGTTAATCTCAAGTCAAAACCCTCAAGGACCACTATAGCTTATTCAATAAATTTTAAAATTTGTAGACTGACCTATTGAACTTTGTGAAGTTTGTTCCAAGTTTATCTTTCAAACTTTGTTTCCCATTTGCCCCATTGCTCCTTCGAAGTATAATTACATTGATTTTCATCACTTTTTCTCAAATACATTTTTCTTGTTCCTATCTTAGGTGTATCCACTAGTATCCTTCTAGACATCATTCATTCATTTATTATACTTTCAAGCACAAAAGTGCATACTAGCCGGGCTACAAAAATGAAGGAAACACAGTTTCCTGCATGGAGGAGCCAGTTGTCTAGGGGAAGAGATACAGTTAACAGAGGCGAGGCGCTGGGGTGAAAAACTGATCTATTTTCAGATGATGATGATGATCGATGAATGATGGGTTCTTCTCTGCAAGAGTAAAGGTGGCTATTCCACATTAAAAACTCAGTATAAACCACTCATAGGAATCCTTTTCCCCTTTCTGGTAAGCGGATAAGGAAGGTACTTGTGCGCCAGTCTCGGTCAGTGAGCTTGTTTGCAGCCCTGACAGGGAGCTTGTGCTAGGAAAAAACACGCTGAAGAGAGTAAGAGTGAAGAATTGTAACTGGGATTCTGTATGATACTTAAGGGCGCCTGAGACCAGCGCGCCCCTGAATTTCTTGAGATGTGAGATGATAAATGCTCTTTGGGTCCAGTCCAGTTTGTCGGAGTGCTCTTTCACTCGCGTCCAAAGAATTCCTAACTAATATCAGTACCGTCACAAATAATAAGAGATACAATGTCAAAACAATTGAAAGAGACTCTGTAACAGCTTAAATATGAAGTTACCTGAATTCTTGCAAAGCAAAAATATAATAGATAAAACTACCTGTGATATTTTCAACCCTAGAAATGTACTTTTTATGAGTTAAAAAACATTTTTCCTTGCATGTGAAATTTTTAATCCTAATAATAATGACATAAATGCCTGCTATTTTGTACGGTATTTTTGTTAAGATTATGACATTTGGGTTTGATAATAACCTTGTGAGGTAGGTGAAACAAATGTACAATACTCCAATTTAAATGAGGAAATTAGTATTCCTAAGAATTCCAGTTATTTGTAAAATCATGGAAAATGGTAGAGTCCAGATACCCTGCTTTTGATTGTGGGATAAGAACTCTTCTTACTTTTCTCTCTGCCATAATACTGATGGTAACTCAGAGCTGATATGATAATTCTGATGGCTTTAAACCTATTTGTGAACCCATGTACTGCCCCAATCTTCTGGTGAGTTTAAAGCTCTGAGGCATTGATAACTTAGATCCCATTAAAAAATAGACCTCATTAAAGATATACACTGAGAGATGGGGCAGGAGCTGGTGGGTGAAAAGGGACAATATTCCTGTCCCCCCTTCCATCTACAATACCATTTTGTGGTCTTGTTACTAATTCACTCTTACCACTACCATTTGGGGAAAAAAATGATCTCACATGCCTAGACTGTTATAAATTTAGAAATATGTTTATTCAAATGTAATTTTAAAATTTGTAAGTTACGACACCGTTCCAGTTATGTTTCTAATTTGTAGGATGTTCATTTGCAGATGTAAAGCCTTTACTTTGATTATAGATGTTAGGGGGAAAAAAACGTGAGAAGTGCTATAGAAATAAATGAAGTATAAAGTTATACAATTTTATTTATTCACAAAAATATATTTCTAAAAATTTAAAATAAAATAAGCAAATACAATTTTGTATGGAATTATTAAGTTCATTTCCTAATTTCTCTTCTGTGATGTGAAAGTAACACTGGATTTAGAAATTCACCAGCAACAGAGCATGTTGATTCCCACTGTGAAGTGGTTTATGTTACAGTAACTTTCCTATAGCAGAGCAGAGTAATTTTCCTGTTCCCGGTGCCAGGTAATTTCCCTTGAAGGGAATGCTGCATATTGATAAGTACACTTTTAATACTGTATGGTACCATTTCCCACAAATAATACATGATTCTTTAATAAGATTAAGAAATAGTCAACTCTCAATGAGATACAATTCTATATATTCAAAATAAAATTTATAGACATAGAAATTCTTATTGTCTAATGATTTAATCATGTGTGTGTGATGTAGACTGTTTCTCTTTACATTTGTGAAATCAAAAAGGTTTTCTACAACTGGACATTAATCCCTCCTCTTTAATTGTATCTTAAAGTACCCTATTGTTGTTATAAACTATGCATTTAGTAGAGAAAAACAATGTATTTCTGACATGAAACTTAAACTAAGTAGCATTTTTATTGTTGCCTTAAAAACCAGACTTCTGCACTGAAAACAGCAAATACTTGTTTTTACTCAGCGTGCCTGGGTCAAAGCATTTTAAAGTACCTAAACACTACATTTGATTTTATGAATTAAGGTTTGACCAATGCCATTAAGTCCTTTGTACTTTAGAAAACCCTCTACTAATAAAAAATATGATGATTTTAATTTGGCTTTTTTGCTAATATAAATTGATATTTTTCTCATAAAAAGGAATGAAAATTTTTATCACTTAGAACACAGAGGTAAACCAATGCATTTGAGCAATCTATCTTTTGAGTCAGTGGTTATCTGTTAATTTTGACTCTAGATCAGACCTTCAGATATTTTTCTTCTTTGAAGTATCTTAAAATTTAGTTGGTTGGGTCAAAGTGACTATTTTTAGGTTTTAAAATGTTTCTACAAGATATTGGGTTTGATATACCCTAATTTATTGCCTTATGATTTGGGAACTAGATTAGGTTTATGCATAATTATATAGAAAATAAAAGCATTTAAATTTATAGATCTTTTATATATTATATTAGTTCCTAAATATAATAACTGCAGACTATAGCTGCTTTAAATTATGTACTACGCCTTATTCCTTTTTTATATACAGTTCCTAGAATAATCCTAGAACAATGTGCAATTTACAAAAAGAAAAAAAATGCAAGAGGTGTAGGAAGGAATGGAAGAAGGAAAAATAATCATCATTTGAACAATCTGGGCATTTCACTATAATAGCTGTTACAAAATTTAGATGACTACAAATTATTTTTAAACAGAATATTATGTTTATGTTCATTATATATAACAATGTTCCTTTGTATTTCTTTAATTGACTTATTTCTCTGGAAGACATTATTAAGTATGTACTTAGTATAGTCCGAAGTTCTAATTATTATTGTATAATTTGCCAAACAAGTTCACCTTAATTCAGCAGTCTCTACACTATGCTTTTGTCCCCTCCTTGATAAATCAGCTAATCAGTAATTTGTACTGATGCACACCGGACCTCCAGGCAAGTACCCGGAGTGTCCTGTCGCAAAGAATTATTAGAACAAAAGCTTCAAAGCTAAATCTTCAGTGGTAGCTTAAAAGCAGATAAGGACTGTATAAATCTGATGCCCCAAGACAAGGAGTTCTATAAATTAAGGGCAAATAGGCAAGTGATTAGGCAACATGTGATTTAAGATGAAGGTCTTCTTTCAGTGGCCATGAATAAGTCCCCTTTAAAGACATTACACTGTGTTCGCTAAATAAAAGTGGGGCCAATTCCTCAATGATAAATGACAAATTGTTTTGCTTTGATTCAATCAACTGATTGGAAAAAAAAATGAATCTGTTAACATCAGCAAGAGGCATCTGGTCTACCTCTTGCTTTAGGTTAATTTACCAGATTTCGTCCCTAGATTCCTCGGCTCTCAGAAATCTGACTGACATGACCCAAGAAAATCAAGACATTTGAAGTACGTGTGTAATATGTGGCATGCTGACAATGTTGGTTTTATGAAAAGGCGGTTCATTCAGCAAGTAGTACAATTGCTGTGTCCACAATGACTGTAACGTAACATAAATAAAAATGATTTGTAACACCGCACTCTGTGGAAAGTGGACTTAAATACTTTTAAGATATTGCGGAGAATCTTGCTTCCCCTAAGGACTAATAATGTACATTTTGTCTAAGTCATAATTTTAATTAACTTCCCTTGTTAAGATAGTTTTTTCTTCTTCTAAACCTAATCATAGTTGGTATTTAAATGACATATTAAATAAATGTTGTTTCCATTTCGCCCATTGTCAAGTCAAAGGTCTTTGCTTTAAAATAAAATTCAAACTCACTCCACGGTTTTCAGAGTTCTTCAGGGATTTCATGTGTGCAGGAGTAAATAACAAATTGGTGCTGTACTTTACGGCATTGACACTTTCAAACAGCTTCATTGATCCGGTGCAATTTCCCTCTCTTAGAAAGACAAGGCCTTCGACCATGGTAGAACTCTCGCTGTTAATTTATTTGGCCTGTTCTATTGCCTATTATAGAATTATTCTGTTTCGAGGGCAGAAGCGCATTTTTCCCACAGGGGAAAATATCCTAAATGAGGAGTAGATAAATAAGTAATACGATTAATAGAAATTAGCATGCTACATACTACTTCACTTTGCACAGCTTAATGCAATAAATGAAAATATTAGTTTATGAATCTGATACTCATTTAAACCTTATTGATAAGATTGAGTTCTGTAAGGCCCAACCTTTGGCCCTATACATTGCTCTCTGTAGCAATTAGTCACTTTTATAAAGTTGGATACTGTAAACCACAGTTCTGTTGTAGCCGTAGTATTTTGTGCTTAGCATTTAGTCTAGTTTTAAGAAAGCTTTTTCTCATCTACCACTATTGGAGCTTTGTAAGAACACAAATGACATCACGGTCTAATCCAAAGGCATGTTTTACAGATTATAAGAAATAATTATTTCATGAAGAAGCACATAATTTATACATGAGCAATTAATGAGCACCTTTTCATGAAGGAAAATATAATTTCATAATTTGTACGGGTACTTTCGTGAAATGCAATGTACATTCATTGCATCTTCCTCATTCAAAGTCAGTGAAACTGTCTCCTCCTTACTTGAGGCTGTGTCTTGAGCAAAGTGGTACAGCAGGTTGGAACCAAGCTGAGACTGAGTAGCCACCAGTTAGTAGTGACATCTGAGAGTTGTCTTCTGTCCTAGGAGTTCATCTTATATCATTTGAGATTATATCCTTGTCTTTCAGCTTTTAACCTCTGTGTTTTGAATATAACAGTCATCAAAACCTGCTGTCTTCAATGCCTACAACAGCTAATATTCTTACATGATTTCTGTGGATTAGTTGAATGAATCCTCACAGAAATTTTGAGGCGGGTACTATTATTCCTTCTGCATCTTCCCCTGCCACCCAGGTATTGGAGAACTACAAATGAACTTGCAGTCTGACTGCAGAGACCTTGCTCGTAACCACGAACCTTTTTTTCCTTCTTCTTGACATGCTTGTCTTCTGTGTTCCTGAATCTGAACTGGGTGCTGAAATAGCTGAGCCCGGCTGTAGGACCAGAACCCGTGCCCTAATGCAGGACTCTTCCTTACCACATTAGAGCAAGGCATTAGAGCAATGTCCTCACTCACTCGAGGCTCTTTCTCCTGCCCACGGCAAGTCTGGGCAATGCCAGTTATCTAAGATGATGGGATCCTTTGACACTAGACCCGGTAGCAATCAGAGATGATGTAAGCAATGCTTTAATAATCTCTTCGCCTTTTCTTCTTCCAGTTTAGTGATTCAAGGTGACGTTTTGTAATTTTCTGTTCCTTAATTAGCACCTAAATGGCTCAGCAAAGCTCTCCTCAATGTCCATCATTATTCACTTTCCTGGGCACAAATCTTGTTTGAGAGTCTTAGCAGACTTCCAATCTACTGTCCATCTAGTTGACACTTTTTTGTTGTCATTTCCTCCTTCTAGAACTTCATACTGTTGAATAGTTGCTGGATTTCAGTATATATATATATATATATTTTTTTTTTTTTTTCAGTCAGAACAGTGGGAAAGGAGTTAATAAAGCTTCTACTTTTACTTTAAGGACTCCTGAGAGATACTTAACCAGTTGCCTGCTGTGTAAATGTTACTGAGAATGAAAAACATAAACTAGATTTACAGCTTCATAAAACATAAACTAGATCTACAGCTGGGTCTACTTCTATTCCAAACTTCATGCACAATAACAAAAATAACACTGGACACTTTAATGATTATTTTAATGAAAAGCCTCCAGTGTGGTTTATGGGATAAATTAGACACTAAAAACTTCCTCAGAGCATTATTCTCTTTTAAATTCATAAATGAAGGTACTCAGGGTAAATATAACTTGAAAAATAGCATTTCACTCAAAAGAAAAAGAAAATCTTAGTTTTCAAGAAAGTGCATTTTTACTAATTTTCTAGGAAGTACGTCTTATCGTCATAGAATTATATATTTGTGAAAACTTCAAGCATAGTTGAAAAATCAACTGATTTTTTAGAAACAAATCTAAGTTTTGCATGGTGCTACTATTTTCCCCTTATCCATAAGTCAACCTTTGTCCATCAAACAGATATGTATTTTTATAATCGAAATACAATGTGATAATTATTTCACCCTTAATTTCCTCCTAGGGAGGAAACCCTTATTATAAACTCATTGAGTAAACATAAATGAATAATAAGTTGTGGTCAAAGTCAACACAATTTGACAATTTGACCAATGTTTGAAAGAGCTGTAATTTTTGTTCCTGTGTGACTTTTAGCATCTATTTTAATTAATGGAAAGGGTGGATGATGAATATTAGTATCAGTCGATGTAGGACTTCAACCTTAACACACATAAAAGTGACTACAAAGCGTTTTCCCCCGATAACAACAAGAAAGAAAATTTTATTTATGTCAATGAAATTTCCCCTTCAATAGTCTTAAAAAGCTATATAGTTATTATATTATACTAATGTTGCCATTCCTCAAAAATATCCCCAGGCAGTTTTGGAATCATCTTAAGAATTCATTTCTGAAAACCCGTTCAGATACAGAATGATCTCACTTGTTAAAACTATTTATCCTTTGATTGATAAAACTGAGCAGTCAAAACCGGCCTATAGAAACATGGTGTGTGGGCACCGCAGTGTATTCCAAAGGGATTTTAAGGTAATTAGGCACATTTTGCTCACAGGTAATCGTCCTATACCTGGCCCAGTCACCTCATTTATAAACTCACTCAATCTCTTCAAATCTATGCTAAAGTTATCTCTGACCAAGCTCAATATTCAACTTGCTCTCCTACATCTCACACTGATGTCTGATAAGCATCTCAAAACCACTCAAAACTGAGCTCTTGATCTTTCTTCATAAGCCTACTTGTATTTCAGTTTCCCCATCTTCATAGATGGCATCTCTATTC
>CAUYRT010093228.1:0-32651 GCA_963574885.1 Lepilemur ruficaudatus | reverse complement strand
TTAGATTTGGAGAAATAATCAACACATGATCTGTCACAGTTTGTCCAGGGGTCAGGCCCGTGTGTCTATCTTCCCCCTCATCTCACCTTATTGTGGTTCATCTGTGGGCTCCAAGCTCACTCTGGAGGGAAAGGCCCCTCCCTCGGGGGTTCAGTGTTCAAAACTGTCTAAAGGTGGTCAGAGCAGATGTGGGTGTCCTTTAAGCAGGAAAGGGGGGTTTAATGTCTTCAGCAGCTACGTGGGTCTGGTGGTGAGAGTGAGTATGGGCGCCAGATGCTTGAGGGTAGGGGCATGGGCATTTGGAGGTAGTTTTTCTTTCTTAAAATTTTATTCATCTTTGTATATAGGTAATATATGCCTCTATACATATGATACAATATAAAGTTAAAAATGTTCCTGTACCAGCCCCTTGTGGTCTTTCCAGAGATATTCTATGTGATGTCTGTATCTGTATTATATCTATATCTATATAGATAGATAAATACAGATCTCTCCAATATCTGCCTATAGCTCTCCAACGAAGAACAAAAGTTGCTCTGTTCCTGAAGCCCTATAAGCTGAAGCTGGACAACTTGTTGAAAATTTTAATGTGTGAGACACACCGACAGTTCACCAAAATGCCTAATGCCATAACCGTAAACATTCAAACAGCAAACTGAAACAAGAAGTTGACTTCATGCTGTGGACAGCTTTTCCCAAGCTGTCAGAGAAAGACTCCCTGTAATAATAAGACTGTTATCTCTCTTATTTTTTGCTTGCTTATGCCTATCTATTTTATGTGGCAGGATAATGCTATAGTTAGAATTTCAAAATCAGTAGCTTCTGTGGAATGTTTGTTGTGTCATGCTAAAGCAGATCTTTACATGACCTAAGGGATCCTTTAGCCCATCCAGTGGCTGACTTCAGCAACATTCCTAGTGCAACTGTTGTTGAAATTGTACTAGTGGTCTCTAGTATGCAGTCAGACGTCTAGAACCACTTTTTCTTACTTCCTGGTTTAATTTAACCCCATCATGGGATGACAGGTAATAGAATTGCTACCTCCTGGCTGAACCTCTAGGAATCTGTGTAGTTACTAACACTTTTTGTGGCATATAAATAAATAGAACAGCCTAGTTATTTAAAATGGGTAGATCCCATGTCTGGCTCATTTCTTGATCTGTTCGATTTTAGTTCGTTTGGCTTGAGGGGATCCTGGGTAAGGGACATACCCAAACTCTTGGCACTGTCCTCCTGGAAGTCATAATAGTAGTCTCCTTGGTGCACTATATCCTTTCAAAAAGGCTTAAGTGTCTCCATGCAGCCATCTGCTAAATGTAAACTGGTTTCTCTCTTTGGCTGGGATGACGACAGCTCAAGGAAACGCGTGATAACAAGGGCACTGTAACCTATGATTGACGTGTTGAGACCAGAAACCCAAAATGATGGTGACTGAGAGCAGCACTGATGCCCAAAATTCGGTCTGGCAGTCACCTGGGTGAGAGCCTGACCAACAGAGCAGAATTGTTAGACTAATTTTATGGGGGGCCATTGTATTCTGAACTAGCCTCGTGAACTAGGACCCAGAAGACCAGACCGAATCAGAATAGAGTCACTTGTGCTAAGTGCCACATTAATCAAAATGAACTTTGAAACAGACCAGTTTTAAGAAGAAACCAGGAGATTCCAGTCACCTGAGTCAGCTTTATAAGTCCCCTCTGTTTTAACCCTATAAGGAAAATATCTTTGAAATGACCAATATGCTTTTTGTTCCCTTATTTCTACTTTCTTCACTCCTTTTCTGTGTATAAAGCCAAACTTCTCTGCTTAGCTCATCAGAACACTTATTCTGCTTTGTAGAATAAGATGTTGCTCAATTCTAGAATTGCAAATAAAAGCCAATTACATCTTTAATCTAAATTTGTGTAATTTTGTCTTTCGACACAATGTATAGCAGGCAAAAACATGTTAAATTTTTACTTGCCATCATTTGAGAAGTTCCCTTATCAAATTTCTCCCCACTTTCCTTTGGCTGCAATGTGTGTGTGTGAGTGCTAAGAGGAGTGGGGGCAACATTGGCATCCTTGCAAGCTGACATAGATCTCATCCCTTAAGGGGAGAAAAAAATTAATTTAGGGTTCTAAAATACTATCTTCAGAAAATTCATTGAGTTCAGAAATAGGAAAATACTTTGAGGAAACCATTCATTCGAAACAAACCAACTTGTAAATGCTTCATTATGATTAACGTATATATCCTTTGTAACAAAAGGGTTTTTAACAGATGTATCTTTAAAAATTAAATTATTTTAAACTCCTTTGTTTCATCTTATGTGAGTAAATTTGAACATAACCCTTTTATTCATTGATTAATGCTATAGGAAAGTTTCATGAAGTCCTTATAGTAATTGTAAACATTTCTTAAGCACTTACATGTGGTAAGCATTGTGCTGCTCTCTTTGTAGGGAATGCAAGGCTTCAAAAAATTTCATCTATATAGTGAAGATGCCAAAGTTTATATATTGAACCAAGACCTATGTCCTCAATGCCGTGCTTATATACCCAAATGCCTGCTTGCCATGGCCAATTGGATGTCTGATGAAGCTCTCAAAATTGACATGACTAAAACTGACCTTTTGATCTCCCTCCTCAACCGGTTCCTCCCAAAGCAGTCCCCATTTCAGTCAATAGTAACTCCATCCTTCCAGTTGCAGGGATGACCCAGGAGTCATCCTTGGCTTCCCTTTTTCGTTTAGATATTCATTCCTCCTTCACATTGTCCATGTACATTGGAGATACTGGCCTCATCCCTTGACCAGGAGTGTGTGCTAGAGATACTGGCCTCATCCTTGTCCAGGAGTGTGTGCTGGAGATACTGGCCTCATCTTTGTCCAGGAGTGTGTGCTGTCTAGTTAAAGCCAATGAGCACATTTCACTTCCCTGGCTACATGCCAATCAGAGTGAAACTCTAAAGTTTTGTCAGAAAACATAGGAAGGAAGACACACTGTCTCTCTCTTACTCAATGTGAAAGAGAAGGTCTAGAACCCCAATTGTGGTAGGGGGATATCCTTCAACTGGAGAGGAGCCAGCCTTGGTATAAAACCATCACCATATCTAATTGAGCATGAAAACAGAAAGAAGGTGGCTCTTGAAGAGGTAATAGAGTCGTAGGATCTATAAAACCTGAAGTTTCCCTACCTCTGAACTTTCCAATCACGTGAGCTAGTACATTTTCTTGTTGTTTAAACCAGTTTGAGTTGGAGTTTTTGGTTCATACAAATGAAAATATTCTAATTAATACTGACTGATGGTCGTTGGAACAAGTCTTCGTGTGTAGATCAACTTGCATATGTCAATATTTTGTTGAAACATGGAATGAATGACTTTTTCAATTTCTCACTTTTCATGCCCCTGTGCCTTTGCCTGTATTATTCCCTCTCTCAGGAGTGCTCTTCTACCTATGTCCTCATGGCAAATCCCTATCCACCTTTTAAGAGCTAACACAGGTATCTCTTTCCCTTTTAGAATATTACTGTTTGGACATGGCCTAGTTTTAAATACTTGAGTCTAGTGGGTTCTTTCATTCTTTCCGTCAGTAGGATGGTCATTCAAAAAATATTTATTTGTTCTTCTACTATATGCCAGGCGTATGTCAGGCACACATGTCATGCAAACTCCTTAAGGAATTTACAAATGAAATATACAGAGAAGTGAGCCAGCAGTTTCAATATGGAGATGGAGGAGGTCCTGGGTACAGTGGGAGTATAGTGGGGGAGCCCCAAATCAAGTCTTAGGGGGTATAGCAAATGAAGATGAGGAAAGATTTCCTGAAACAATTGATGTCTGCACAGAGATTAAAAGACCAACGATAGGTAAACAGACAGGAAGACAGGGAAAAGATCATCCCAGGAAGGGAAGAGTTTGTGCCAGCATCCAGCAGCATCAGAGATCAGGACCTTCTTGGAAGAGAGGCCAGACTGTAGAGTTCCAGAAGGAGCATGGTGAGAGATGAGGCTGGAGTCCAAGGTGACAACCAGACCGAGAGGGAAGCAGAGAGGCTTACTAAGGATTGTGAATTTTGTCCTGGGAACTGTTGGGAGGATGTTCAGTTTGTGCTTTACAAAGATCAAAGTGACTATAGAAAGACGATGGTGTCAGGGGAAATCCCACTGGGAACAGGAAGACCAGTTAGGAGGCATCAGATGTATACAGTCCTCATCTTCTTATGTGTCATTGCTCCTAAGATATCTGGTTAGGAGCAGACACAGAACTTAAAGATGATGGAAAGGCAGCAATTATTGGTACTTTGTTCATGGGCCTACCCAAGAGGGGATCATTTTGGACCTGGATGTCTGCTTAAGTGATCACAATGACATCAGCAATATTAATGGACATGATGACAGTATCAGGTAAATAATATTTCCAAGCTCAAATTTGTAGCAAAATTCAACAGTCATTTGTGATTCTCCAGACAAACTCCAAATTTTGATTTTAATTAACTGATACCAGAGTTTCACTGAAAATAAATGGAAATTGATGACAAAAGAATGTATTGCATTTACCATTAGATTTTATTAGCAGTAAGATTTACTGCCCAAAGGTCAGCAGCCTCCTAACATGGAGTGAGGGTGAGCAGAACTTCCTCCCTCACAGTTTCTAGACTATAAAAATTGAACCTATGGAGAGAAAATAACAAAAAGTCACTTCTTTCTGGCACACAGCTGGAATGTTGAGCCTGAGGATCCCTCTGCTATCAATCTCAGTCTGAACCTGGGAGAGGGGATCCTATGCCAGAGACTGGACATTGGCTGAGGGAATACCTCTTCTGAATAAAGAACTTAATTCTCCTTTCATTTTGCTTATGCTGTGCCATAGCTGAGAAAGAATCTGTCAACAGATACCACAAAGAACAGGAAGGGCTGTTAGTTAACACTTAGCATGCATCTACCAATGCAACTGAGGAAGAATAGGGTCACCAGCATGTTAAGAAATTGGCCCAGTGTAAAAATTCTTAGGTCCTGGTGTTATGATGGCTAACCACTCTTATTTTTTTATTTGAATTGAAATGACTAATTTTTCTCATTAAGGTTGAATAATACTTAGGATGCTTTAAAGATGATTTTCTTTAGTAAAATATGTTAGCATATGTAAATCACCTGGCACATCAAAAGTGCTCAGTGTTTTTTTCTCTTCATCTTTATTTCCTTCTATGTGGTCTGATGGATGGCAGCCTCAAAAATGACAAAGGTTGAAATCTAATATTAATAAAGGACTCAACTGAAGAACACTCAATATGTATATAAATAAAGGTGAACTGAATTTGTTTTGTAGTAGTTAAAAACTTGCTGGAGTAAAATCTGCAAAGTGGTGATAATAATAATAATACCGACTTCACAGGGTATACATTTTTATTTTAATAGCTTTACTAAAGCATTAATTTACCTAGAATGCACTGCACATATTTAAATTGGTAAGTTTTCATATACACACATAATGTGCACACACCTCTGAAACCACCACTGAAAATTAAGGCTGTGAACGTATCTATCACCCCCAGATATTCTTCCTGCCTCTTTGTAGTTCCTTTTTCCCACCCCTTCCCACCTTCCCTCCTTCCAGGCAACCACTGATCTGCTGTCACTATGAAGTAGTTTGAATTGTCTAGAATCTTTATGAATGTAATGTAATGTGTACGTACTCTCTTCTCTAGCTTAATTTGGTGTAGTTATTTCAAGATCCATCCGTGTTGCGTGTGTCACTAGTTCATTTCTTGTCACTGCTGAGTAGTATTCCATTGTATGGATAGATTACAGTTTGTTTATTCATTCTCATGTTGGTGGTCATTTGGGTTGTTTCCAGTTTGAGGCTATTACAATAAAAGCTGCTATGAATATTCATGTACAGATCTTTGTATAAACATATACTTTCTTGTTTCTTTATGAAACAAGACCTAAGAATGAAATGCTTTAATGATAGTTAGGCGTATGTTTGGCTTTTTAAGAAACTGCCAAACTGCTTTCCAAAGTGTTTGTCTCATTTTATATTCCCATCAGCAGTGTATGGGATTTCAAGATTCTTCATATCCTCGATAATGCTTGGTATTGTCAATTTTTAAATTTTAGCCATTTAAATAGATTTATGGTCATATTTCATTGTGGTTTTAATTTGCATTTTCCTGATGACTAACAGTGTACCTTTTTCTGTTCTTTCACTTCTTGAAATCTATTCGTGTTTTTGTATTTAAAGTACATTTTGTGTAGGCAGAATACAATTGGATATTGATTTTTAAAAATTCATTGTTATAATCTCTGCCTTCTAATTGTGGTATTTAGACTGTTTTTATTTAATACAATTATCGATGTGGCTAGTTACAAGGTTATTGTCTTTCCCCCATGTCCTTTGTTCTCTTTGACCTCTTTTTATGCTTTATTTTGGATTTTTTTCGTTCAATTTTACCCACTCTTTTGGTTTATTAGTCCTTTGGTTGATTATTTTAGTAGTTGCTGTAGAATTTATAGCACATAATTTTAGCTTATCACATTCTACCTTTTAGTAATATTACACCAACTCACATATGGTATCATAATCTTCCAATAGTATATTTCTAGTTCTCCCTCCTGCCCTTTACAGCATTGTTACCATATATTTTACTTATATAGTACATATATTATAAACTCACCCAAATATTTTCATTATTTTTTATTTCTATACACAGGCATACAATGTGTATTAGTCAAATCAGGGGAATTGGGGCATCCATCACCTCAAGCATTTATCCTTTCTTTGTGTTAAGAACATTCCAATTCTGCTCTTTTAGTTATTGTAAAATATGCCCTAATTTATTGCTGATTATAGTCACTTTGTTGCGCTATATCAAACATTCTCTCTAACTAACTATATTTTTGCAGCCATTAACCATTCCCATTTTATCCCTTCTTCCCCACTACTCTTCCCAGCCTCTGGTAATCATCATTCTACCCTCTGTCTCCATGAGATCAATTGTTTTAACAGTTAGCTCCAACATGTGAGTGAGAACATGTGAGATTTGTCTTTCTGTGCTTGGCTTATTTCACTTAACATAATGTTCGTCATTCTTTTTGTGGTTATATAGTATTCCATTGTGTATATATACCACAATTTCTTTGTCCATTCATCCATTGATGGGCACTTAGGTTGATTCCATCTCTTGGCTATTGTGAATAGTGCTGCAATAAACATGGGAGTGAAGATACCTTTTCTATTTCCTTTTTTTTCTTTCCTTTTTCCTTAGTCAGATTGCTGGGTCACATGGTAGTTCTATTTATTTAGTTTTTTGAGGATCTTCTATACTGTTCTTCATAGTGGTTGCACTAATTTATATACCCACCAACAGTGTGCCAGGGTCCCCTTTCTCCACGTCCTGGCCAGCATTCATTATTGCTTGTCTTTTTGATAAAAACCATTTTAATTGGGGTAAGATGATATCTCATTGTAGTTTTCATTTGCAATTCTCTTGCCAAATAAAAATAGAAGTTCAATTTGAATTTCAGATAAACAATATATTTTAGTATAAATATGTCACATATTCATTGTCTGTGGGAAATATTTGTTGTTTATCTGAAATTCATATTTAACTGGGCATCTTAGATTTGGTCTGGCAACCTCACTCCGTGTACCTGTGCTCCTTATCATGCAGCTCCCTCACTTTATCCCTCGTCCTCATAATGATTTGAATTCAGCTGTCTTAGCCCTTCTTGAAAGGATTGGGCCGTGAATCTCTCCCGGCTCCGCATAAATATGTTTTCTTACCTGCCACTGCTCCCAGTAGCAGTGAAAGTGTCCCAGAGTAGCAGCATCTACACAAAGTTAGAAACATGATTGAATCTGGCTAAATAAATTTTTTAAAGATTGCCATAATTCAAGTTCATTTAGACCTCTGGGGGAAAATGGGTGGATTCTGATAAATTGGGACTGGAAATTGTGTTCCTGACTCACCGTGGCAGTTCCATCAGGTTCCGCACACAAGCAGCTAGTACTGAAAGGTCCTTTTATAGGTAAATCTTATCTTTTTGAGCAGTACCATGGAAAAGTGGTGTGAAAAGAGAGGAAGTTCCAAGGACGTAAATCTAATTTTAATCATATGTAAAACCAAGTTGACAGAGTAGGTAAAGTTTCCCACAGTACTTGTGGGAAGATGAGAGGAAGGTACATATGTGAGGATGTAATGCTCAGAATCACCATAATTTCCTTGTAGTGAAGGTTCTAGTCTTCCTGCCCCTTTTTTGGTTTACATAGGCATGTGTGAAGCTAAGCTGTTTTCACAGATGGCAACAGTCTTGAAAATAAATACCAAGAACTTACCAACTCATGCAGTTTTCGTATAACTTTGCCTTACCTTCACATACAGGGAAACAGAAACAAGCCTTCAAGATATTTCATTTCTTCCTACAAAGCAGTTGACATTTTATTTTGATAGTCCAAAAACTAATTTATTTCTCAATGACAAAATGAAGGAAAGAATAAATAAGCTAACAAAAGGAATTGGAAATACTGCTGAGAGTATAGAGGTGAAATCAGTGACCCCACCATCAGATGAAATTATGAATAAGACAGAAAAGTACAATTCAACTTGGAAAAAATAATCTAGGGAAAATAATCTGAAAGAAGAATGTTTGATAGAAAAGAACTGGGATGTTTTTATGATAAATTACTTACAATAAATTCTTAAAAGACTGCAATATGATACCATAATTTTAAGAGACCAGAACCATTTATCCTGACAGTGTCACAGATACAGGTTGAAAGATATGAAATTGCCACGTTCTTAGGTCCAAAATGGTAAAAAATAATTCAACCCCCTGGAAAAGTCTACAGGTACAAAAACAAAGCAAGACAATTATCTGTATACATAAAAAGTTTGAGAAAGTTTGGCAAGGGAAGGGTTAAAATAAAGACAAAAGGCAGAAAGGGGCAAGGCAGGAATTTCCTGGGTGGAAGACATGGGGAATTCCCACCCAATCCTTCATTTCTCAGCCTTGAGTCCCTCAGTGAGACTCAGGGAGTCTCCTTCAACCTTGATTAAGTTGGTTCTCTTAGAATTTCCCTCACTGGAGACCCATCACCATCATTTATGGGTCCTGTCATAAACACAGAGAAGGCTGAAATTCTCTGGGTCTTGTGGTCACATCTTAGCATCTAGCCCAGTGCTTGATACATAACAGGCCATCAACACTTCCTTGTTGAATGAATGAACAAAGAAATGAGGGAATGAATATGAAAGCAATTTATTATGTATATTGTTACATAACCATTACCTCTACAATCTCCTGGTAAAGATCTGTGAAGCCTCTTTTACTTGAAACAAGCAAAAACAAAAACTATCCTGAAACTTCTAAGAACTGAAGTCTTGCATCTCTGGAGTATTTAGTCATGGTAATCATATATTGACTGTACGATCATATCCTATGGGAACCAATCTTCACTCTGATTTTACCATGAAGAAATTTATATTTTGTGAATTAGCGAATAATCCACACAAAATTTATAAGTTGGAATGTAGATAGCACAAAAATGTAATCTATAATAGGGTGACCTGTTTAATATAGGCTATATAATTAGAACCAAGAATCACCAAATTTTGAAAAGACTAGAGTCTTTGAGTCTTATTTTGTAAACTAAAATAGGTTCAAATTTTAGAATGTTTCAGGGAGATTCAATTTCTCCAATTTATAAAAACTAACAAGGGAATGGTACGTAATCAGCAGTCTATCGTGTCAGAGCTGGATGAATGACTAAATCCAATTCTGTTGAACTCTTTCGCTGGGTTGTAAAATTTTATAAATGATATTGTTTCATTGAGTCTACTAATGTGTAATCTAGAAATGTCTGTATTGTATGTGGCAGAGTTGCTAGTGTGTTTATACAGCACATTGCATAGACTCTGTTCCCCAACTTCCATTGCAGGAAGATGTGGCCAGGTGACCAACCTCTGGCCAATGAGATGCGAGTGCATGGATGTGTACCAGTTCCAGTCCTATTCATAAAAACCCACACATGGTCTTGCATCTTCCTTCCCTTCTGTGGCTTGATGCAGACAAACACAAAACCTTGAAGGCCATGTGTTGAATCTGGTAGAACCACAGAATGGAAGGAGCCTTCACAGAGGAAAGCCACTCACCAATGATGAACACCCATTTTAACTTGTACATGAGCAAGAAATAAATTCTGTTACTTTAAGCCCTGAGATTTGAGTATATAGCAGTTAGCATTACCTTAACAAATAGAGATTATTTACATACTGTTTCTCCTACTTCCATGAACAGTTTGGGTACTAAATGCTGGGCTGTACGTTTCACAGTGAAATTTGGATGGTACTTAGACATAACACAAATACTTGGACAGATTTTTTTCAATACTTGATTTTTAAAAACTTCTTTCCTGTCATTTCCCAAATTTTAAAAAACAACTGTTCAAGTCTTCACTTCATTTTTGCAGGATTTTATTTTTAATGGACGTTTTTCAATTCAGTCCCTGGTGGTGACCATTATTTCACAGGTAGTATGAAGCCGTATGATACCCAGGGTTTAGTGAAAATTCACCCAATGTTGCTTAGGCCCCCAGATACTATTTATGTGAAGTTGAAGCAGCTTGATGTTCTGGATACATAGGAGACTCTCAAAGACTAGAGGTGGAGTGGAGCTACCACCCAAATCCTGCTTTCCACCAGCCTCTGTTGCTCCCCACATCTCAGGATTGGAGATTTGAAGATAAAACTTTTTGATGGTGATGGAGCCTTGACAGTCCTCATCTAGATACCTCATGACATTGAAAGCCACATAGACTCTCACTGAGAAATAATCCCATCTGTCCTGGATTTATCACAGCATTGCATACCAGTTTGATTCAACTTTGACTCTGAAACCTTGGACATTTAGAAATAACGATGCCAAACTTGTAAGCTTCCAATCAAGTAGTTATATTGGCAGAGAAGTTAAATATTGATTTAAGTTTAGGCTGTTATCCTGGCAACCTTGTGATAACAAACTCCAGGTGATAAAAAGAAAGGGCCTGGGGCACCTGTGAGGCCAGATGACCAGCCTGTTAGCCAAATGAGGTCTCATTTACTTAACCTTCAGAGAGCCTGCCTGTGTCCCCTTATCTAGCTCAGCCTCTTGCCAGGGCCCTCAAAGGGAAGGAGGATGTGTTGTCCATAGCATCCCAAAATTCCCTGAGCGGAAAAATCCTGTGAATATGTGGCGGTTGTTATGGCTTCACATCTTCCAGAGCAACCATCCTGCCAAATGTGAGGGGATGTAGCTCATCAAGACCCAAAACGTGTAATTATAGGCCACCTGCCTGTTATATATGAAGATGATTTATGTTGTGGAATTGAATAAAAGCATACCTGTGTGTCTTAGACTGTTTTGTGTTGTTAAAACAGAATATCTGAGACAGGATAATTTGTAAAGAAAAGAAGTTTATTAGACTCATAATTCTGGAGGTTGGGACATCCATGATCATGCAGCCCATGTGGTGAGGTCTCATACTGCTTCAACTCATGGTCGAAAGTGAAAGTGGACACAGGCATGCGGTAAAAGAAGAAACAGGAGGAAAAACAACTCGCTCTCATTGCAACTAATGAAGTCTCTCCAAAGGGAGAACTCACTCCTGAGACAAGGCATTTAATCTATTCATGAGGGACCTGCACCCATGACCCAAGCACTTTCCTCTTGGCCCCACCTCCCAACACTGCAACAGTGATAATCAAATTTCAACATGAGTTTTGGCAGAGACAAACTGCATCCAAACCATTGCAATCTCTAAAATTTTATAGAATTAATGATTGTTTTCCACATTTCTTAAGTTTTTGCATTTAATCTTCCAGTAAGCCTGTTGAAGGATTAGCTATTTTTCATATGAAGACAGTGAGATGCAGATATTTTAAGCAACTTGTCCAGGGAAACACATTTGGTAAGTAGCAGAGCTAAGACTGGAGGGACAAGTTCTTTCTACCTGCCCCACCTGACTTGCTTGTCAGACAGAAGGCCATGTTCTCCTGGGCTGTGTTAGCCTAGCATTGATCTAAAATATGGTCAAGGATGAGTACAGCTGGCTGTATTATGTGTGTAAAAATGAGTATCTGCTTTTCAAAACAAATTTATACAAATACTTTTTGGATAGTTTATTTTTTGTTTTGTTTGTATTTTTTCCCTACCAATAATGCAGCAAATGGCAATTTTGTTCAGTAGAAATACAACTTTTGTCACATTTAATATGGCAATCATTTCTTTCCTAGGCCATCACAGTAGTCTTCTAACTGCTGCCTTTGCCCTCAGACTCTCACCTTGTTTATTTTGTCTTGTGCATCCTGTCAGACAGTTCTTAAATGCAGACTGGGAGATTCCAGGTCCAGCTGGCTGACTAGAGACATCAGACACCCCTCCCTTCCAGAAAAAAGAATCAACATTTTGAATTGACAAACATATCTTGAATAGACTATCTAGGAAAGAACACCAGAGTCTAAGTAGAACTCATGGGAAACTCCTGAGGCACAGAGGAGAGGGAAGTAACATTCTAAGCATGTGAGCCACTACCTTTCCTTCTTTGAGTAAGTTTGAGTCGGAGCTTTTGGCTCATGCAAGTGATAGCATCCTAACTGATGCAGAACAAGTCTTCATGTGTTGATCAATGTGTATATATTGTGGTAAAACACGGAATGAATAGTGTTTTCAATTTTTCATGTTTTCATACTCCTGTGCCTTTGCCTATGTTGTTCCTTCTCTCTGGAGTGTCCTTCCCACCATGTCATCTTGGCAATTCCCTACCCATCTTTTAAGATCTAACACAAATACCCCTTTCTCTTTTAGGATATTATTATTTGGACAGGGACTGATTTCAAATACCTGATGCTAGTGGATTCATTCATTGTTCCCAGTAGCGTGATTAAAAAAAGTAGGTTGTTAAAAAAATATTTATTTGCTCTTCTGCTATATTCCAGGCATGTGCCAGGCACATACAACATGCAGTCCCCTTAAGGAGTTTACAGATCAGATATATAGAGAAGTGAGCCAGCAATTACAATATGGAGAGGAAAGTTTTGAGATAGGAAAGGTCCTGGGTACAGTAGGAGTATAGTAGGGGAGCCCCAAATCAAGTCTTAGGGGGTGTGGATATGGGGGTGAGGAAAGACTTCCTGGAAGAATTGATGTCTACACAGAGATTTAAGAACAAATGGGAGTTACACAGACAGGAAGACAGGGAAAAGATCATCCCAGGAAGAGGAAGAGTTGGTGCCAGCATCCAGCAGCATCAGAAATCAGGGCCCTCTTGGGAGAGAGGCCAGACTGTAGAGTTCCAGAAAGAATGTGGTGAGAGATGAAGCTGGAGTCCAAGGTGACAACCGGACCAAGAGGGACCTGGCAAGGCTCACTAAGGATGGTGGATTCTGATGGGAGGATGTTTGTTTGATTTGTGCTTTGGAAAGATCAAAGACATTGAAGAGAGGTGACGGGTCTAGGGGACCCCACTGGGAGGAGGAAGACCAGTTTGGAAGCTTCAGACCTGTTCAGTCCTCATCTCCTTGTTTGTCACCTCTCCTGCAATATCTGGTTAGGAGCAGACACAGAACTTAAAGATGACGGAAAAAGCAGCAATTGTTGGTACTTTGTTCATGGGCCTGGATGTCTGCTTAAGTGATCGCAATGACATCAGCAATATTAATAATGGACATGATGACAGTGTCATGTAAACAATATTTTCAAGCTCAAATTTGTAGCAAAATTCAACAGTCATTTGTGGCTCTGCAGACAAACTCCAAATTTTAGATTTTTATCAACATATACAAAAATTTGTTGGATATTGGACAATGATGATAAAAGAAAGAAATGCATTTCATTACCATTAGGTTTTATTAGCAGTAAGACTCAGTAGTCAAATGACGGCAGACTCCGAACACGGGGTGAGGGTGAGCAGAATGTCCTCCCTCACAGTTTCTAGACTACAGAAGTTGAACCTGTGGAGCAAAAACAATAAAAAGTCACCTCTTGCTGGCACACATCTGGAGTCTTGAGCACGAGGAGAGCCTCTGCACCCACCTCAGTGTGAGCAAGGGCGCACCCTGTGTCTGAGATTGGACAATGGCTGAGGGAAGACCTCTTCTGTTTAAAGAACTGAATTCTCGTTTTCAATTTTGTTTTATGCTTGTGCAATAGCTGAGAGAGGAGCTGTCAATAGACACCCCAAAGAACAGGAAGGGCTGTTACCAAACACTTTGCACATGTCTACCAACGCAACTGAGGAAGACCGACCAGCGTCACTAGCATGAAAACTGGTAAAAAATTCCAAGGTGCTATTGTTACATTCTTATTTTAATTCAATATTTGAAAATAATTCACTAGTTTTTCTCATTAAGACTGAATAATACTTAGGATGCTTTGGAGATTGTTTTCTTTAGTAAAATATTTTAGCATACGTAAGGCAGCTGAAACACAAAACGTGCTCAGAAAATGCTTTTGTCCCTTTCATGTTCACTTCCTCTGTGTGTTCTGATGACTGGCAGCATCGCAAATAGGAAATTAAAAATTAGGACCCTAGAAATGAAGGCCACCCAGTCTCTATATCTTATTAAAATTGAACTGAGTTTGTTTTGTAGTAGTAAAGAACTTGCTGGAGTAAAACTTCCTGCATAGAACTTCTGGCATGGTACCTTCATGTAATTATCTTAAAATCAGGATAATAAAAATATCTTCCTCATAAGGTATATATTTTTATTTTAACAGCTCTATTGAACTTTAATTTACCTAGAATAAACAGTACGTAAAGTGCTAACTTTTCTCACACACACAACACACATACACCTCTGAAACCATCACCAAAATCAAGATTGTAGACATATCTATCACCCCCAAATTTTCTTCCTGTGCCCTTGTAATTCCTTCTTCCCCACCCCTCCAATCTTCTCTCCCCAAGGCAATCACTGGTCTGCTGACACCACCGAGTAGTTTGAATTGTTTAGAGTTTTATATGAATGGAATCTAAGGTCTAGACTCTTGGTCTAGTTTCCATATTCAGTATGATTATTTTGAGATTCATCCATGTTGTTGCATATATCACTAGTCATCCCTTGTGATGCTGAGTAGTATTCAATTGTGTGGATACACCACAGTTTGTTTATCCATTCCCCTATTGGTGGACATTTGGGTTGTTTCCAGTTCTTGGTTATTAAAATAAAAGCTGTTATGACTATTCAGTATATAACTTTATATGCACATATACTTTCTTAACTCTTTGGTAAATGTCTAAGAGTGAAATGGTTGAATCAAATCATAGGTAGGTGTATGTCTGTTTTTGTTTCTTTTTGTTTAGTTTTTGAGACAGGGTCTTGCTCTGTTGCCCAGGCTGGAGTACAATCATCACCATAGCTCACTGAAATCTTCAACTCCTGGGCTCAAGCTGATCCTCCTGCCTCAGCCTCCCAAGTAGCTAGGACTGGACTACAGGTCTGTGCCATCACACCTGGATAATTTTTTTGTAGAGATGGGGTCTCACTGTTGCCCAGGCTGGTCTCTAACTCCTGGCCTCAAATGATCCTCCCATCTCAGCCTCCCAAAGTGCTGGGATTATAGGCTTTTTAAGAAACTGCCAAACTGCTTTCCAAACTGGTTGTAACATTTTATATTCCCATCAGCAGTGTATGGGACTTCAAGATTCTTCATATCCTCAATAATGCTTGATATTGGCAATCTTCTTAATTTTTCTTAATTTTAGCCGTTTAAATAGGTTTATGGTGGTATCTCATTCTGGTTTTAATTTGCATTTTCCTAATGACTGACATCTTTTTCTGTATATCTTTTTCTGTTCTTTCATCTTGTGAAATTTATTTGTGTTTTTTATTTAAAGTAAGGACCAAATGACATGGTGACAGAGGCAGCACAGTGCTTGCCTTAGAATTTGGATTAATACTCAGACATGCTTGGGCTAATATTGGTATTACCATGATTATCCTTAGTTCACTTTTCTGGTAGTTCCCCATAATAAACATCCTTTGGCTCCCACACACTCCGGTCCTGGTTAGAACCAAGGATTGACCTCCTGGACCTTCGTGTTCTGTGTCACTAAAAGAAAACCGATGACACAGAGCAGCCTATTTCTGTTCCTTCTTAAATGTGTTCCTGACAAATTAAGTGACAATTTGGTAGCTCAAGAAGTTTGGGGAAGATGGACACATTAAGCACACACGTAGCACAGGGCCCAGCTGCCAAATGAAACATTCTTTTCACCTTAGGATCATGAAGCCTCTTCTCACTCTAAGGGTTAATTTGTATCAGGCAGCACAACATTTATCTACAAATCTGTGAAAGGGGTTTTCCTGAAGTTCTGCACTTTCTCCTAAAGGAACAAAGGCACTGGGAAGCAACTGTGACTGGGGAGTGGGTGAGCCACCGTTGGGGGTTTAACTTAAAATAGACTTTTAGTAGCAACAGAATTATAAATCCCTTTGGATTTTCATGACTTACAGATTTCCATCATTTGTTTGCACTGTGATCTTGGATGCTCCCACCGTGGGTCGAGTTAGGTTGATCACGTTGTTATACCAAATAAATTTAACCTTCTGCAAGTCTCCAACCTCCACATCTGCATCAAACTCATTGGAATGAGTACTCTCTGGTTTGAGAGAGCCGCTTAGGAGTAAAGAAGTGAACAAAAACATACGTGAGCATATTTAAACATACATATAAATAAACATACATATAATCTATACGCATATATATTTCTAAAATCAGCTTACGTTGCATCTCTAGCTGAGTTGATTGGTATTCCTTTTGTCATTCTAATGTATTAAATAAATTCAGACATGTGGTTAACTCACAGCTAGTCCGTTTGCCATCAATGACTCACGTTACTTTAAAGTCACCTTTGCCTTAATCAAGCTTCAAACATGTTTAGTCACAACCCTCCCACAAGTTAACAGATGATAACATCATTATATTATCTTTTACCATCTGTTTTGTGGGCAGAATAACTATTTACTGATTATAAATCAGATGCTAGGCATCAATGTAAACATTAATGGTTTTCTCAGGAAATAGCATGAAAAAAATCAGAAACCGAACTTTGAATAGTATTAAGATGCAAGTGTGACAAAATTTCTTCCTTTTTATTATACATAACAGTACTTGACTCCCATATAGTAATGAATAAACAAACTCTTATGCTGATAACATGTGTTATACATACACAGTATTCCAACATTGAAGAAGCTTAGAGTGATATATTACTCACTTGAAAATTTCATACTGTTTAGAGTTTCCTTTATTTCCAAACAAAGAAACCAGCACATGTCCTGTAACCTTGCTTCCAGACAGTGTGACAGTTACCTTATATCTCCAACCTGTAAGGGGACAAAATTTGCAAAATGTCACCTTGTAGAGGAGAGACACTGAAAACAGGATAATTTGGATCCCACTATTGGTGAATTTTGAATAATTTATATATTATGCTGGTAATTTTTCTAATAAAATAGTCATAGATATTCCATATTCCTTTATCTAAATATTCAGGAGATAGCTTTTGGGTAGTGGGGGCTGTGCAGAATTTTTCCAAAGTTAACAGATGATTTTTTTCAAGCCAAGGGACTAAGTGATACATTTTGCTTCCAATTTTCAACCTAATAGTTTATTATTGAATGTTACAAGTACTTTATATTCAAAGGTAGTGTTAAAATAGTAGTGGGTGACATTTTCTTCAGTTTATTTTCATAGATGACCAAATTTTAGACTAATGTAAGCTTTTTGTTTATTTTAAAAATTCTATAATTCAACTTTTTTTTGGCCATTGGAAATATATTAATTTATGAAAACCAAAAGAATGTTCCCTTGGTACTAGCCAATAGTGAACTACAAATTTTTGCCATTTAGAGGTAGTCTGGGCAAATTGGATAGGGGAGGAAATTTGTCTTTTGCTTTTTTATACAGTTAACCCATTAACTTCTATCCCAATAGTTTTGTTTCTCTATTACCCAGAAAAGAAACGTGGAGCCTGTCCCATCCCTTACCATCCCTACATCCTCTAATTCCCATCACCCATGGAATCTACAATTCTAAATAGCTCTTGAATCTACCAACTTCTTCCCCTCCCCACAACCTCTGTCATCTCTTTCTCCTGCATAACTTTCTGCTTGTAAAAAACCTCAGAATTTTGCCCAGTGAAATCTGTTGACTGACTACAAAGAGGCTGGAGCTGAGGAAGACTTCTGAATTCAGAATCAGAATAAAATGTAATTAATTTTATTTTTATATCATTAAGAGTTCAGGCTCCAAATTCTGTTCTGCCACCCTAATTAGTCATGATTACCTTGAGCCTAGCATTGATCATTTTCCCACGTTGGATAGGAGTGTTTAAAGCTTTTATATAGAAAAGCAATTTCATATATTTTCAGTGGACATGATAAAATACATAGCATTCAGAATATAAGGTAAAGAAAATAGAAACTTACGGGCAAAATTACTGGCATCACCAGTATTTAGATAAAATTTTTGGCCCACTTCATTTGTTTTCCCATGAAATCTATCAGCATAATGGCCCATCTGTGGGCAGCCTCCACTTGGGCAGGGAAAGCACTTGTTCTAGTGAAAACAAACAAATGATGAATGAGGATGCCTGTCTTTTAAGAGTGCTCCATTTTTTCCCCTACATGTTACAATTCAAATATTCTAAAGCCAATTCTGTTCTGATAGTAAAAGGGATATGCAAAATAGGATTTATTAGGAGGAAAATAGGCTCAAATGTCAGGCTTTTTCCAATAATTCCTTTAGCTCACATTTAGCATATTAAGATCTGAGGGATTCAGATCCCAAAATTCTCCCAGTATGGAGAGAAAATGCCCTAGTTGGCCTGTGGTTTAACCTTGAGGCTGATATCTGGAGGAGACAGATATAATATAGGAAAATGTCCTCTTTTTCTGAACCATGGAATTGTGGGAAGAAGAGATAGAGAGGGAGGAGCAGAGTTGGCAGGACAAGTGTCTTAATTCCCACTGTGAGGGGCGAGGCTACTCCACAGTCCAGGCAAGTGGTGCACTCCTGGGTCAATGGACCCAATGATGGGCCTCAGCACAGTCTCAGGGGTTGCACTGAACAACAGCCAGGGGGAACCAGGCAGGAAGAAATGGCCAAAGTTCTCTGAGGGCATTGCTGGAACCAAAACAGTAGCTGAGCCCCAGACCTCGTCTCCAAATGCCAGCAGTGTGCCCGTCAATAAGGCAGAAGTGATACTGCACAGAGTCCAAAGCTTTCATCAGACCCTGGGTGAATGCACCCCCAGATTGTTCCCTCTTCTTAACACACACGGACCATCATCAGCAAGATCACCTGGCCCTAGGACTGGCTTGGAGAGAAGCTAGAAGTTTCAAAGGTGGAGAAATCTGTAAGACTGAGACTTTTGTTTTTCATTTTTTCTTTTCTTGTAGAGCTGGGAAGTCACTATGTTGCCCAGGCTGGTCTTGAAAACCTGGCTTCAAGCAATCCTACTGCCTTGGCCTCCCAAAGGGCTGGGATTACAGGCGTGAGCTACTGCGCCCAGCCGTATTTTCTTATAAAAGTGCTGAGTGTCACTTAAGAGAACTGTATATTATTGAATTAGTCTAAGTTTTAACAGGATGAGACCTAAAGGTTTTTAGTTTGTTTCTTTATTTTTTTTTTCCTCATTACTTAGTGTTGGGTATCAGGGAAGAAGATAAAAATAAAGTTAAAACAAAGAAAGAGCAGGGAGCTTTTGTTTTAACTTATATGCAAGCAGTAGTGTGAATAAAATTTGTACCCCCTCTCCCATAATAGTTAACATTTGTTGAATGCTAATTATTATATTTTTGGCTCTGGGCTAAGCAATTAACATATCTGTTTTCATTAAGTCCTCCCACCGAATATGTTGAATCTACCATTTTTATTTATGTAGATGATGAAACTTCCTTAGAGAAGTATTTTGCCTAAAATCATTCAGCTATTTAGTGGTGAAACCAGGAGTCAATTACTCTCTTTTACTCACTAAGGTGTATCTCCTTGGTAGTTATGATTTTACCTGGCACATTTGTTACTGAAAATTTTCTTCATTAAATGGCATTGCTTTCAAATTTTGATTTGAGTAATTTATGGTGAAAAGAAAAGCCAATTTTATAAAAAACAATAGACAGTAGATATGTCATATTTGGAATCACATGTAAGAACCCAACTGAAATAACAAGAGGATACCATATAAGATGCAAACTCAAAAAAATCTTGGCAATTATGAGATTGCACAAAAATGTCCACATGTCCGTACTTATATAGTTTAAAAGTTTAGCACTTAAGAAATTTTTTTCCATATTCATCAGCATCCTATAGACATAGCTCAGATTTCCATAGACTGGTTATTTTTGTTTGTTATTTAGGATTATTTCTAAAACAAGTTTGAACACTTACCTGATGTGTACAGAAATGATAGAGACGAAAGTAGACATGGGACATTTCCATTTACAAGCCCATTTCTCTGAAGTCCTCAAATTTATCACTATTATTAATAAAACACATATCTACGATTAAAGGTATATATAAGTAGGAAAGTATAAACCATTCATTGAATGATGTCATGTACAGGGAATCACACCAGTCATGAGAAGTGACAGTCACAAAATTCTTTAAGTGGAAGGTGGAGTTTACTTACTGCAGTGAAAACACTGTATGAGGAACAAGAGAATCCAGCAAAGCCATCAGGGTTGGTGATGCTGTCAGTATAATACTTGTAGCTTCTTAAGTGATTACAGGCCACAAAATCACGAGTTCCTTTGAAATCAGATATGACTATACATCAATAACAGACTTTATATTTCCAAGTTAATGTCATGATCAGAATATAGTTGTTGAATAGATTTCGCTAATTAGTGTGAACTCACACAGGTCACAGAGTAAGTTATGAAGTATATTTATGATTTGTGATACAATCAGAAGGACTCTTTAAGACTAGAATAGGTAGGATTATAGCTAAATGAAATGAAAAATAACTTTAGAAGGAAAAGAGTGGTTCAGATAGATATCAATGTAATTTAGGAAGGTATTCCCTGAATTGGATTCCTGGAAAGTTGACTGCAAATACGCTTTCTTTCCCACAATCTCCTCATGCCCTTTTCTCCCAGTGAAAACCTACATGTCAGGGATACAATTAAAAGTCTTTTGTTATATAAAATCTGAGAACGGTACAATTCCAAAGTATTTACTAAGTTTAGTAAAAACAAACACAAACTTTCTCCCAAAAAAATATCTTTGTACTCGTAATAATTTTACCTTCCCAGATCCCATCTATGTCAACAATCTGAGAGAGAATATTCTTCTGACACCCAGGCATTTCTAGTCCTCCATTTGGAAAGAAATCTAGGTGGCCCACAGTTTGGCTCATTCCAAAACCTGAAGAATTTTTAAAATAAAGGAAGGCTTATGTTAATGTTTAGACTCAAGACACTATAAAACCCTCTAGGAGGACAGTTGAGGAACTCACCCAGATTGGGAATTATGGGAGCAGCATCTGTGTGAATTACATCCACAAACTGGGCATCGCTGGGATCCAGTCGGACTAACTCAGGTGTGCCCTGGAAGCAAGGTTCGGCTGGATCCAACCCTAAAGTAAATAGAATGTGTCATTAATTATCTGTCAGCGTTCATGGACAATTACCTTTCTTTATTACAGTTACAGTCCTGAGTGCAAGTATTGGCTGTAATCATGTTCTATGCCTGGACACAGAGACTGGCCTCGATCTCCTGGGCTCAAACGATCCTTCTGCCTAAGCCGCCTGAGTAGCTGGGACTATATGCACACCACCATGCCTGGCAGCTTTCACTGTTTTGATCAACCTGTGATGCGTCCAATGGTCCCATTTGTCCTCCTTCCGGCCTCCCCAGCAGCGTGGGAACCCAGGCTGTGGCCAATGATGTGGACGTTGGAAGGTGAGTATCCAAATGAAGACTGTTGGAAAGAGGACCTCTTTAGAATGTTTTCAAGTACAGTCATGCATTACTTAATGACAGGGATACATTCTAAGAAATTCATCCTTAGGCAATTTTATTGTTGTGTGAACATCGTAGAGTGAATTTACGCAACCTAGATGGTATAGCCTTCTACACACCTAGGCTGTATGTTATAGCCTATTGCTCCTAGGCTATAAACCTATACAGTATGTGACTGTACTAAATACAGGGTCTCACTATGTTGCCCAGACTGGCCTTGAACTTCTGGGCTCAAATTATTTTCCTGCCTCAGCTTCCTGAGTAGCTAGGACTACATGCACACCACCATGCCTGGCAGCTTTCACTGTTTTGACCAACCTGTGATGCATCCAATGGTTCTAGTAGGCAACTGGAACACCATGGTAAATATTTGTCTGTCTAAGCATATCTAAACATAGAACAGGTACAGTAAAAATACCATATAAAAGATAAAAAATGTACGCCTGCATATGGTGCTTACCATGAATGGAGCTTGCAGAACTGGAAGTTGCCCTGGGTGAGTCAGTGAGTGATGGTGAGTGAATGTGAAGGCCTAGGACATTACTGTACACTACTGTGGCCTTTATAAACACTGTACACTTAGACTACAATAAATTTATAAAAAATATTTTTCCTCAATATGAACCTTAGCTTACTACAACTTTTATAAAATTTTAAACTTTTTTAACCTTTTGACTTTTTTTTTTATAACACTTAGCTTAAAACACAAACACATTGTAAACCTGTACAAAAATATTTTCTTTCTTTATATCCTTCATCTGTAAGTTTTTTGCTATTGTTAAAGTCTTTTTTTACTTTTTAAACTTTTTTTATTAAAAACTAAGACATAAACACACACATTAGCCTAGGCCTACACGGGGTGAGGATCATCAATATCACTGTCTTCCACCTCCACACCTTGTCCCATTGGAAGGTCTTCGGGGGCAATAACACACATGGAGCTGTCATCTATGATAACAATGCCTTCTTCTGGAATATCTCCTGAAGGACCAGCCTGAGGCTGTTTTACTGTTAATTTTTTTTTAAATAAGTAGAAGGAGTACACTCTAAAATAATGATTACAAAGTATAGTCTAGTAAATACATAAACCAGTAACATGTTCATTTATTGTCATTATCAAGTATTATGTCCTGCACATAATTGAACGTGCTATATTTTTATATGATTGGCAGCAGAATAAGTTTGTTTGCACCAGCATCACCATAAACATGTCAGTAATACGTTGTGCCACAACGTCACAACTGCTGTGATGTCACTAGGCCATAGGAATTTTTTAGTTCCATTATAGTCTTATGGAAGCACCATCATATATGCAGCCTGTCATTGACCTAAACATCATTATGTGGTACATGACTATATTGCAAAATTCAAGATGGGTACAGAAAGGGAACCTCCGAAGACTTGAATTTTAAAAAGGCACTCTGCCCCTTAAAAGAAAATGACTTTAATGGGTTTTTTTTTACAGTTATAGTGGAAAATGGAAATGGGCTTAACTTTTAAAGTGGTGGAAGGGGATCGATTTTGTTTTTCTACTATATAGAGAGAACTCTTGATAGACATGAGGAGTTGTTACCCAGAGATGATGAAGCAAGTATTTGGATTAGAAAATAATAATTAAGGCAGTTATTTAAGACCATTCAAGTATAATATTTTCTGTGCTTTTTGAGAACCAAATCAGTTTAGGTTAGTATCATTGTGCTTCTCTTCAAAAAACAAAAATAAAAACAAACTAGATTAATCTCGAGGTTGACATATATTGTCAACTTAGTAATAACTGGTAAAATTAAAACAAATAGTAGTTGAACTCAGTAGAAACAAACTACTCAGTTGTTTGAATAAGTTAATTAAAAAAAAAAACTAGTTTAGTGACATAACTGGGGTTGTTAATAATGCCCCAAACTACATTATTTTTTTTTCAGTTTTCTTTTCAACCCAAGGGAAAGCCAAGTCTTAGTAGTGAAATGTCTTTATAAAGGATCATACCTACAGCCCTTGTTTTGGAAAGTGAACCCAAAGAGCAATGAGTATGGGTTTTTATGCAATCCAGGGGTAGTTACCTGAAGAACTTCAACAAAATAAGCCACTTCCGCACCCACAATCCGGATATTCTGTGTGGCCTGTGTGTATCCAGTTCGGGAACCACCTTTCCAGTCCACACAGAAACAGTTCACACTTTCCACCTGGAACAGTTTCTGATGGAAGAGACACAATAAATAGGTAAATAATATAGGACCTTTATCGATTACTAATTAACACATTTGAGGACAAAAATCAATTCCCTCCTTGACCTACACAATATCATGTCACTTTTAACCCCAAAGCAATGAACAAAACTTCTGGTCTGTTACGGATATGGCTCTAAGCTGAAGGTTTGGCTGTAACGGGAACTGGAATCTTGGGATTTCTACTGAAAAAGATACATAGACATTTAATTTGAGATAAAATGTGCAAAATGTGGTACAAGGGGTTGTTCATTAGGTATCCTAAATGTCAGAAGACTACATTGTCCCTTACTAGGATGCACCCAAGGACATTACCTGTCTTGTTCATTGCTATAGCAGCAGTGTCTAGTTTGTGGAACCTAGTAGGTGCACAATGGTATTTGCTGAATGAAGGAAAGGCTATGTTAAGACCACTTCCACTTAGATGAATATATTGAAAGCAGTAAGCTTTTCTGTGATAGAAAGACTAATCAAACTTTTTGGATGAATGTGTTGTATTGTACATCACTGAGGAGTTATCTCACATGAAAACATATTGTACCAGACATCTACTGGAATCTCTGTTTAATGGAGGTTTTATGAATGTTAATTCTGGTAGAAATTTTATTTGTTTGAGTGGGTGTTTAAACATATCCCCAACTTTCTCCAGAAAGAATTGGAGGATAATGAAGAAATCTTAGAAATCATCTTCATCTCCTTCATTTTACCAAAGGAAGAATCCAAAGAAGGGAAAGGGTTGGCTAATGTCATAGTTAGCTAAGGGAAAGGTCAGGACTGGAATCTAGGACCTTTATCCTTCTAGTTAATCTGCTTGTTTCTCCATCTTAATGCAGCAGTTTTGTCAAAGCCAAACCAAGTAAAAGAAGAACACAACTGCTTCCAGGATCTTGGGAGCAAATTTTATGCACATATCTAACAAAGTTATATTTCTTTTGAATTAAAAATCACATTTTTTTCTTCACTATTGTATAGAAATTTATTATTACCCTCTCCCCAGTAATCATCAGCTTTAAATTATTTTGGAAGATAAGTTGTGGTTTTACTGCTTATTTTTAAACTTGTGAAGGGAATGGACACTAGTGTGTTTATCTCTCTTCAGGACCAGTGGATAAGCTCTGCCGTTGACTCATTCAGCCGTTGGTTTGAGCCATAGACAGGACTGAAATTGAACGGGTTTAGGAGGACCTTTGTGTCTTTCTTATTGATACCTCTGAGGAAATGGCTACCCCTTTGTGCCACAGACATTCAAAGAAATTTGATGAATACATGAATAAATACACAAATAGATGAAATAATAACTAGCAGTTACTAGTATAATTTACTCTATTTGATTTTCTGTCTTTTAATTCTTCATTATCAAAGGTCACCTAGCCAAAGGCAAATTAAAGAAAATAGGATGACTGGTGTTGAAATAACAGAAGCCAGAAATGAAAATCTGCACAGTTTTCCTAGATATTGGTACCAAAGGAGATCAAAGAGTAGCAAGTGGAAATCAGAGGAAAAGAATGAGTTCAGGCAAAATGAGATTGCTTAGCTCTTCACATGGAAATTAAAAAGTAATGAAAAAACGGGCCTATGACCAGCTGGTATGCGTTGGTATGGCAGTATCTGTTGCTAACACTTTGAAATATCTCTGTATTAGTTATTAAATAACCACTGCCTAGGACCACCAGATGCCTGCCAATCTAGCTGCTCTGACCATTCCGGGATCCCTCATCCCCCCACCACCTCTGGGATCTCCCCTAGGAACCTTAAGCCCAGCAGGGGTCAGAGGATCCTTCAGTGCTGTGGTGACCAGCATTTGTCTACATCGGTTATGGCCAGTGCCTTTACAGGTTGTTAATTGCCACTCTGGAAACAACCTTTCCTTACTAGATTACCACGTCTCACCTGGCATATATTGGACAGCCAGTCTTCTTCTCCCGTGTCTATGAATCCATGAATAATAAAGCGGGTTTTTCTGTCTGTGTTGAAATTGGAGTCACTGATAATTGATGGATCTGCAACAATTTCCTATTTGGACAGAAAAGTGTTTCATATTATTTCTTATAGTATCCAAGAGAACCAAGTGTACATGGAGGGAGGTGGTAAGTAGGAAAAGATTGCTGAGATTAGGATCCTTGTGAGTAAGGATACTTCCATCACAACCACCCTGTTCATAATTTTTATCATGTTACTATTTGCCAGTCATCACATGCTTGCAGTTGTTCAATTTGGGATTATATGTCTGCTGTAATCTTGGTGATAGAGATCTTGTCTTCACACAGTGGAAGACTGTGTGTATGTGTGTATCTACATAGATATGTATCTCTAATATAGAGATACATATAAATATAATCTTGAGAGATTTCATATATATAATATTGGAAGAGTTTATATATTATATAAATATCTCCCTATATTTAGAATATTTATTAAATGGTGCCATGGTAGTAGGACAATAATAATATGAAGTTAATGGACCTTTTAGAAACAATTTACATAAAATAATACTTAAGCTTACTGCCCTGAAAGTCTACAATTATGCAAATTCCATTCTGATTTGTTGTCTTTAGAAGACTTGAGTATTCAGTATCCTTATTACATAAAACGTTTAGAACTCAGTCCTGAAAACAATGAGCATTCTTACTTGGAAGTTGTTTGGGTTCTCATTAGTGTATAGGAGGAAGCGAGTGTTGACATCTTCTGGATCCCAGGGCAATATTTTGAGGGGTCTTTGCACAATTCCTGCCCACGGAGAATCATCGCTGAAGCAGCCAAGTCTTGGGTAGCAGACTTCACTTCCTGTAATGCCCCAGAAGAGTGGCAAGGGTATTAGTTTAAACCAGAAAGCTCTTTTTAGTAGGCTCTCTGCCAAATATGATTTAATTGCATTTAATGGCAGATTTTACTCTTTTTTTCTGAAAAAAAACTGCCTAGCTACACACAAAAAGAGCTTCAAAAGACAACACCACTGTTATAGACAGGCGATTGTTCCTCATTTCTGCCACATAGGATCACCTCACTCTCTCTGCATCTCTGCCTGGTCTCCATCTGGGACTCGTTTTAGCCTCTAAACTCAGATGTTTTCCTTGGGCCACTGGTGCCCCGGAAAGGAGCAGCTGTGTGTCCCCAGGGAGTGAGGATCTCAATTCCTTGTAGCCACCACTGGCTTTGGGCTTTGAATGGAGAGCTTAAGTTTCATGGAAAGGCTAGAACTGTGTATCTCTGTCTTTGCTGTGATGAAAGACATCGCCACTCCTGGGATGAAAAAGTTGCTCACAGACAATCAAACAAACAAATCCAGGGTTTGACACAATTCTAGGCTTGAATGTTACCCACTATGGGAACAACTTAAAGAGGGAGGGTTCTCTCTCCTACTTGAGGAGGATAAACTATATAAATGGTAGGAGTAAGTAGCTGTTGGTGGGGGCAGCATTTCTTGAAATCTTACTGTGCCAGGTGCTGGGCAAGATGGTTTACTTATCTTACCTAATTCTCGTAATAATCCTACGAGAGATTTCACAATAATAATAATATTATCCCAATTTCATAGAGGAAGATACTGAGGCACCAAGGAGTTAAGTATTTTGCTCGGGGTGATACAGTTGTAGGCGGTAGAGTTAGGGTTTAAACCCCTAACTTGACTCCAAGCTAGAGGGGCTAGGTTTGCCAAATAGAAGTTCAATTTGAATTTCAGATAAACCATCCACATGTCACATATTCATCGTGGGAAATATTTGTTGTTTGTCTGAAATTCAAATTCGAGTATCTTAGATTTGATCTGGCAACGCTACTCCAAGCACCGGTGCTCCTTCCTTATCATGCAGCTCCCTCGCTTTATCCCTTGTCCTCATAGTTGCTTAAATTCAGCTGTCACTGTCCTTTTTGAAAGGATTGGGCCGTGAATCTCTCCCAGCTTCACATAAATATTTTCTTACCTGCTACTGCTCCCAGCAGCAGAGGAAGTGTCCAGAGTAGCAGCATCTACACAGAGTTAGAAACATGATTGAGTTTGGCTTAAAAAGTTTTTTAAAAGATTGGCATAGTTCAAGTTCATTTAGACCTCTGGGGGAAAATGGGTAGATTCTGATAAATTGGGCCTGGAAATCGTGTTCCTGACTCACCGCGGCAGTTCCGTCAGGTTCTGCACATAAGCAGCTAGCACTGAAAGGTCCTTTTATAGGCAAACCTTATCTTTTTGAGCAGTACCGTGGAAAAGCGGCATGAAAAGAGAGAAAGTTCCAAGGATATATTTCTAATGTTAATCATAGGTAAACCAAAGTTGACAGAGTAGGTAAAGTTTCCCACGGTACTTGTGGGAAGATGAGAAAGGGGTAGACATGTGAGTGTGTAATGCTCAGAATCACCATAATTTCCTTGCAGTGAAGGTTCTAGTGTTCCTGCCCCTCTGTCAGTTTATAATTCCCTGTGCAAGTCTGTGGGCTTGCGTGCAGCTAAAATGTTTTCATAGATAAGTAACAGCAGTCTTGAAAACAAATACCGAGAACGTATTACCAACTCATGCAGTTTTTGTATAACCTTGCCTTACCCTTACAAACAGTGAAACAGAAGCAAGCCTTCAAGAGAGTTCATTTTTTCCTAAAAAGCAGGAGCTATTTTATTTTGATAGTCCATAGAACTAATTTATTTCTCAACAATAACATTGATGAAAGAACAAACAAGCTAACAAAAGGAATTAGGGGTACTGCTGAGAGCATAAGGGTGAAATCAATGACCCCACCACCAGATGAAATTATGAATAAGATAGAAAAATAAGGTTTAACTTGGGAAAAATGATATGAAAGAAAAGTGTTTGAAAGAAACTGGGATGTTTTTAGTGTGTGATGGATTTCTTACAATAAATTTTAAAGACTACAATGACACTATTTTTTTTAAGAGAGCAGGACTATTTAGCCAGACAGTTTCATAGATATAGATTGAATGATATGCAATTGTCACCTTTGTCAGTCAAAAATCATCAAAGATAATTCAGCCCTCTGACAAAGTTTATGGGTACAGAGAATTAGCAACAAAATTATTTGTGTATGAGGAAATTTTGGCAAGGGAAATGTTAAAATGAAGGCAGAAATAACAAGGAAGGAACTCCATGGAAGGGAGCCACAGCAAATTCCCACCCAATCCTTCATATTTCAGTCTGTGCTCCTCTTTGGGAGTCTTCTCCAGCTGTGATTAAGGTGGCTCTGCAGTTGCCTCTAAAAAATCCTTCCCTTAGGAATTACCTCACTTGAGACCCATCACCATCATTGATGGATCATAGACTCAGAGAAGGCTGGAATTATTTGGGTCACACCTTAGCATCTAGCCCAGTGCTTGGTACATAACAGGGCTTCAACACTTCCCTGTTGAATGAATGAATGAACACAGGAGGAATGGCCATGAAATGTAATTTGTTAATATTTTGTATAATTGCTATAGTAACAACCGTCTCCACAATCTCACAGTGAAGAACTGTGAAGCCTCTTTTACTAAAAACAAACAAACAGGAAAAAAACCTGGCAAAAATAAAAAACTGTCCAGAAGCTTCTCAAAACTGAAGTCTTGCATTTCTACAGCATTTAGGCATGGTAATGCTATATAGACCTTAGAGTCATATTCTGTGGGAGCAACTCTTCACTGTGGAGGAATTTATACTTTGTGGGAATTACCAAGTAGCTCCCACAAAATTTCTAAGCCGACATTTTAGATAGTACACAATTTAATCCATAATTAGGGCAACATTTGTTTAATATGGTCTAAAGAATTAGGATAAAAAGTCTCCATATTATGAAACACAGAGTAGAATCTATAGGGAATTATTTTGTAAACTATAATATATTCAAATTTTAATTCAATTTCTCAAATTTGTAAAAGTGAAAAAAGGAATGGTATAGAATCAGCAGTCTACCGTGTCAGCTCTGGATGAATGACTTCACCTAAATCCAATTCAACTTAACTCTTTAGTTGAGTTGTAAAATTTTATAAGCCATATTGTTCGTTCAGACCACTAAGGTGCTATCTAGTAGTGTCTGTTTACTGGTATGTGTCAGATTTCCTGGCATCTCCATACAGGAAATAGAACTGGACTCTATTCCATAACTTACGTTGCAGGGAGATGCGGCCAGGTGATAAACTCTGGCCAATGACATATGAGTGCATGGATGTGCACTAGTTCCAGTCCTATTCATAAAAACCCACACATGGTCCTGCATGTTCTTTCCCTTCTGTGGCTTGATGCAGACAAGCACAAAACCTTGAAGGCAAAGTGTTGAATCTGGAAGAACTACAAGATGGAAGGAACCTGGGCTCCATGCATAGAGGAGAGCTACCCACCAATCATGAACTCTCCTTTTAAATTGTACATGGGCAAGAAATAAACTTCTATTACTTTAAGTCCTGTGATTTGAATGTATGGCAGTTAGCATTACCTTAATAAATAGAGATTAATTGTACACTGTTTCTCCTACTTCCATGAACAGTATGGGCACCGTACCAAATGCTGGGCTGTAATTTCACCATGACATTTAGATGATACTTAGGCATAACATTAATACTTGGACAGATTTTTTTCTAATACTTGGTTTTTAAAATACTCTTTCCTGACACTTCTCATATTATAGATAGCAACTATTTAAGTCTTCGCTTCATTTTTGCAGAATTTTAATTTTAATGGGCATTTTTCAGTTCAGTCCTGGGTGGTGACTATTGTTCCACAGGCAATCTGAGGCCATATGATACCCAGGGTTTAGTGAAAATTCACCCAGTGCTACCTGGGCCCTAAACACAGTTTATGTGAAGTTGGAGCAACTTGATGTTCTAGGTACATAGGAGACTCTCAAAGACCAGAGGTGGAGTGGAGCTACCACCCAAATCCTGCTTTCCACCAGCCTCTGTTGTTCCCCACATCTCAGGATTGCAGATTTGCAGGTAAGCTTTTTTGATGGTGATGGAGCCTTGACAGTCCTCACCTAGATACCTCATGACATTGAAAGCCAACATAGGCTCTCACTGAGAAATAATCCCATCTGTCCTGGATTTATCACAGCATTGCGTTAACACTGATTCAACTTTAACTCTGAAACCTTGGACATTTAGAAAGAACAATGCCAAACTTGTAAGCTTCCAATCAAGTAGTTATATTGGCAGAGGAGTTAAATATTGATTTAAGTTTAGGCTCTGATCTTGGCAACCTTGTGATAACAAACTCCAGGTGAGAAAAAGAAAGGGCCTGGAGCACCTGTGTGGCCATATGACCAGCGTGTTAGCCAAATGAGGTCTCATTTACTTAACCTTCAGAGAGTCTGGCCTGCCTCCCCTTATCTAGCTCAGCCTCTTGCCAGGGCCCTCAAAGGGAAGGAGGATGTGCTGTCCATAGCATCCCAAAATTCCCTGAGCAGAAAATACTGGGGAGATCTAGGTGTTATTGCTTCAAATGGTCCAGAGTAACCAATTCTATCAAATGTTAGTGGGCCTAGCTCACTCAGGACCAGGGAGTGATATCACAGTCAAACTTCCTATTATGTATGAATATGGTTTACTTGTGGAACAGAACAACAAGAATACCTACAATTTTATAGCATTAATTATTCAAATTTTCTTACTTTTAAGTTTTTGAATTTAGTCTCCCATTGGATCCGTTGAAGGATTAGCTATTTTTCTCACGAAGACAAGAAGACCCAGAGAGTTTAAACAACCTGCCCAGGAACACACCATTGTTAAGTGGCAGAGCTAAGTCTGGAGGGACAAGTTCTTCCCACCATCCCTAAATGACTTGTTTGTGTCAATCCATAGAAGGCCGTGTTCTCATGGGCTGTGTTAGTCTAGCGTTGAACTAAAATATGGTGGAGAATGAGCATAGCAAGAGGTGTTAGCATGTGTCTGTACTCATGTTTGTAGGACTGGGTATTTGCTTTCCAAAACAAATTTAGACAAATACACTTTGGATACCCTAATTTTTTTGTTTTATTTGTATTTTGCTTTCTTACCACTAATGAAGTAAATGACAATTTTTAAAAATTTTTTTCTTTATTGAGGTATACTTTACATATCATGCCTTTACTCCATTTTAAGTGTACAATTAAATGATTTTCAGTGAATTTACCAAGGTGTACAATTAATCACATAAATCAGTTTTAGAGGAATTCCTTTCCCCTATTGAGACCTCTAATTCTGCTCCCCAACTAATTTTCAAGCATGTCCCACCACTCAGACGTGGGTATACCCCCACCCCCAAATACGTAGTGAATACCACCACCATTTGAGCACCATAGTATTAATCAGTCAATACCAATTTGATGGTGAGTACAAGTGGGGCCCATTTTTCGGGTCTTGTGTCACCTCACTTTGAATAATGGGCTTAAGCTTAATCCAGGATAATATAAGTGGTGCTAGCTCACTGTCATTTCTTAAAATTGAGTAATATTCCATTGTGAACATATACCAAATTTTAACAATCCACTCATGA